>CM052654.1:140191860-140233717 GCA_028533165.1 Leontopithecus rosalia
CTCCTCCTCTTCTTGTTCTTCTCCTTCTTCTTCCTCTTCCAGGTTGATTGGCTGAATCATGATAATAATTCTTTGCTATGTAAGAAAGCATTGTTGACCTCCACACTTCAACTATCATCACAATCAGGCATAGCCTTGAAATATAGGAAAAGTAGGTACTACTCGCCGGTACGCAGTCTTAAGCCTCAGAACCAGGGCAGTTTTGTCTTCTGTACCCAGAACTTCACGGTGGCCTCAGAGCATCACAACTGGTAAGACACTAAGAAATGGTAAATAGCTCAGAACAAAGATCCACTGAGGAGCGCTCTCCTTTTAAGAATCCTCTTAAGTGGTGTGGGGTGAAAGATAACAACTGAGATGATCAGGGCTTCCCAGGTGACGCCTGCGTCTCAGAGACACAGGCTCCTGGGGAGGGGAGCACAGGGCCCTCGTGAATGTGCCTCTCAGAGCTGGGCAAGGGGGAGCGTGGCTGAGAAGTCAGAACAGGAGAAAGAGAGAAGCCTTTTGTCCCTGGTAAGTTCCTGTGCTGTGTTCATCTTTCCTTAGGTGATGTGGCCTCAGGCTCAGGGGGACCCTTTATCCCTTCACTGTTCACCACTGTCCCATTGTTTCCCCTCACAAGAAATACACAGTATTAAAACATAGTCAGGAAAAATATAGCTTCATACATTAGATTCACCCCGAAGTTTAAAGCATCAGCTATTTAAAACGTCCACCTGATACTACGTAATTACTGTTCATTTCTTAAGTATCTTAATGCTGTCATGACTGTGTTTAAAAATAAAGTTCTAATATGTTAGATATGCACACTGAAACATTTGTAGGTAAAACTATATTTTATATAATTTTAAGATATATATATTAAGAAATTTTAAGAAATATATTATATTTCTTATAATATTATAAGAAAATTCTGGAATTTTCTTCCCAGTAATATAGAAATAATTATCAAATAGGGGTCCAGATAAGTGACAGTGGCCAAATCACAATTTTGTAACTGACAGACATACGGGTTTATTATACGGTTATCTTTAAAACTTTGCGTCTTTTTAAAATTCTCCATACTTAAACACTTCAATAAATGGGGAGTTGTGTAACAGTCACAGAAGAGGGAGCCTGCATTAGACCAACAGGAAATAAATCAGCTTTCTACCTTTGGATTCTGAGGATACACTTCCCCTCTGCCACTCAGTTTCGTCTTCTGTAAAATGAGGATAACAGTAGCCTGGGCCTCTTAGAATCATGTGGAGGCCGCACGAGCTGCTGTGTGTCACATCCTGCATGCACACAGCACATGTGACCCAACCACTAGCACCTCGCACATAGCACACGTACGGCCACTACCATTGACTCATAGAAGTAAAAGCTTTTCTGTTTACTTTCCTCGTGAAATTTCTTAGATTGGCCATTGTTGTATAGGCAAAAAGGCTAATTTTGTGTGTGAGAAGTATTTTGGAATTAATAGATACCTTTTCTATTTTGCTACCACAAGCAGAAATCACTTATTAATGACTTTTCTATTACTTGTAATATTGGATGGATTCCTAAAGATATTCAAAGAAATTATTGCTCTTAATTTTTCTAGGAATATACTATAGTTATTTTTCCCTTCATGTTAGGGTAGGTTAATCAAGTAGGTAGCTTGGCCATAACGCTGCCTGTATTCATGGGTATGTTTTCTTTCTTACTTATTCTGTTGCAAAGCGTATACAGCTTCCTTTTTCTCTATAATTACAACTTTTACATCATCGTTTGTAGTTTACCTTTACATAACACCTGAAGGGCAGTAACTCTATAGCTGCTTAATCCTGTAATTCTTTCTTTTCCACACTATTTAAATTCTAACTCATCCCTCTTATAGGAAAGGAACCACTGCCAGGACTCTAGACAACTTAACTTCCTAGAATCCACGTTCACTGACAAACACAGTGGAGGCTGTGGAAACGTGAACGTGTAGGTGGCTGTGGCTGTTCACCATGTCCTCCGTTCTGGCCGTGGCGTTCCTCTGTGCAGTCTGTGTTCCCTTCCCTCCCGTGTGGGATTACCTGCCCACCCATGGGACCCCGTCATCCTTTACTTGAGGAGAGGCAACAGAAGTGGTTGTCACAAGATCACCTTTGAGCAAATGCTTTGTACAAATCACCCTCAAGTATGAAGGGTGAAAAGATGAGTAAAGGTAGAACATCTGGGAAGATTAAGAATCAATCGAAGTTCAGCAGGTGAAGTAAAGGCACCTGCGTGGTGCGGTGGTCAAGCACCATGGGCTCTGCGGTGGGAGTGTTTGTTTGGATGGGCAGGCCCAGGAGGGCTTCCTGGGGGGTGTGGAGTAACAGGCTCAGCATCTGATATGGAGGCAACAGAGAATCATGAGGAGGAGGTAGAAAGCGGGCAGATGGGAAATGGAAAGGATGTTCTCGTGTGCACCTGCAGAGAGGGTGAGCATCGTGAACCGTCAGTCTGAAATGAAGGTGTGGTCCGTGAAGCCCAGCCTTCCCAGGCGGCTTTTCTGTGGCTTGGTCACTAACAGCATCGTTGCATATGATGACCGACCTCAGAGCTTGCAGAGCAGAAAGATGTCAGGAGGACCAGCAGAAGGGGCAACTAACGAACCCAGACAGTGACCGGGGTCTTCCTGGTTCCCCAGAGCCCTTCCTGTTGCCCAGCCTTGGATTCCTGAAGCCATTTCTCTGTGTGGTTGTAAAGGGACTTTATTAATTAACTGACATATTTGTAACATTTTAAAGGACTGTCTGATCCACACCCCAAAGAGTGAAACAATTCTGATAGGAGGAATGGAGAAACCTCCATCCTGTAACAAGTGTCGCCTTCCTGGCTGAGCGGACCAGTTCGCTCAGGGCTGTGTGGGGAGCGGGCTCTGTGTGTGAAGCCACGCGCAGGAGGGCAGGACGCACGCCGGCTTTGAGAGCATTCTCTGCAGTGCACTGACATCCACTGTAACGGTCCTCACCCAGCAAAAATGTTCACTGTGACAGGAAGCCCGAAACACTGCTTCACTTCACAGGGACCCTGAGGACCCATTACTCACACACCGCTGTGTCTGGTGGCCCAGGAACAGGGCTGTGAATGCTCACATTCCACCGAGGAGAGCAGCCGAGGAATAAAACACAACTCCATAAAGCAACAGTCACAAGGCAAGACAGTTTGCCAGGCAGAGAGGAGAGGCCTGCTGGGGCAAGGCGGGTCCATGTCGCGTGTGATGGCGCTGAAGAAAGCGCGGGCAGTGCCAGGCAGAGGAGGCTGGCTGCGACGTTCTCCTGAGGCCGAGAACAAGGTGTGGAGGTGTGAGCCAATAGGTGACAGTGGGAAGATGGGCTAAGATGAGGGTGGGACGACGTCGTCCCATCTCAGTGGCAGCAGGAAGCATGCTCAGTATATACGTGGAAAGTTTTCATGACGCCTGTTGAAATGAAAAGGAAGTAGCGCTCACATTCCACGGATGAGGTAGAGAAGCCGTCCCCGAGCAGGAGCTGCTGTTTCAGAGCAGCCGACCTAGGGTGGGATGCAGCACTCAGGCATGAGCTCACACCAGCTGCGGCCCGACCTCAAGGAAACCACTTCCTACTCCTGATTTTGTTCTTCTCATTCAACAGCATCCAAATCGCCCAGCGGAGGGTACTGAGGCTTGGTGCCTCATACGGGTGGGATGACTTCTGACCTCCTATGACCAGACCTTACCCTGTAGTGCTGAAACCACAGAACACAGAACTGATGTTAAGGTATTAGCTTCAGCCTTTTAGGTTCAGCCAGTGCTTTTAGATGAAGTTCCTGCCCAGAAGGGCTCCAGCCACGTGATGTTCTCAGAGGCAGTTTGTTTCCACATGACTGCTGTAATAGGCACGTGTGCGCTCATGTACAGACACACACACACACACACACAATTTTATTAATATATTTTTTTAAATGGGTTTTCAGGCATGTCTACCCATTTATCCTCCAGGGCCTGGCTCAGTGTCTGCCCACAGTGACATCCGACCACCGGCACTCCCCAGCTGTGGTCCCCACCCCATGCCAGGGCACAGGCTCCGGTTCACTCTACCACACTTGCTCATGCTCCTGGCACAACACCGCCCTTGCCTCGGTGTGTGGCCATCAGCTTTCCTTGTTCCAGTCCCATCACAGCACCCCATAGGGATCAATATGTGTTGCTGAGCCTCACAGCTCTCCGAGTGGAGGCTCTGAGGGTCTCATGGAATGACCCCTGGACCAGGGTGCAGGCTGGCTTGAGTCAGCTCTGCCCAGGCTGCGGGAGGGATTCGCCACCACTTCTCTATCTTACCATGGCATGCTTTAAAAGCATTCTGAGACCATGAGTGTAAGGAGACATTTTACAAGGTCTACAGTTAAAATTCCCATGCAAAGTGGTGTTATTAGAAATGTTGTTCATTGCAGCCGTCTGCTGGTGTTAATACTGTTTATTTAAACATATGCTCTAAGTACACTATGCCTTCTTTCTCAGGCTACTCCCCTTAGCTTTAGAAAAAAACAAGCCTGAATCTCCTGAAGCAAAATGCTTCCAATACTGGTAATAGAAGCTAAGCGTGTTCGAATATTGGCCGGGTGCGGTGGCTCAAGCCTGTAATCCCGGCACTTTGGGAGGCCGAGGCGGGTGGATCACAAGGTCAAGAGATCGAGACCATCCTGGTCAACATGGTGAAACCCCGTCTCTACTAAAAATACAAAAAACTAGCTGGGCATGGTGGCGCGTGCCTGTAATCCCAGCTACTCAGGAGGCTGAAGCAGGAGAACTGCCTGAACCCAGGAGGCGGAGGTTGCGGTGAGCGGAGATCGCGCCATTGCACTCCAGCCTGGGTAACTCCGTCTCAAAAAAAGAGTGTTCGCATATTGTGAGTGATTAAGAATGTCCCTTTCTCTATTCTCCTAAATGTTTTAGGAAGAAAATTCAGTTTATGTTGTAGGTAAATTCCAGTGACATTTGAGTGCTTTGAATGCAATAGTCTTCCTTCCTTCCTTCCTGCCTGCCTGCCTGCCTGCCTGCCTGCCTCCCTTCTCCCTCCCTCCCTCCTCCCTCCCTCCCTCCTCCCTCCCCTCTCCCTCCCACCCTTCCTCCTTTCCTTTCTTCCTCCCTCCCTCCTTCCTTCCTTTGCTCCCTCCCGCCCTTCCTTCCTTTCTTCCTCCCTTCCTTCCTTCCTTCACTCCTTCCTTCCTTCCTTCCTTCTTTTTAAAAGTTTTAATTGCTATGCAATAGTCTTCGTTATTTTGGAGTTACGTGTTTTCATACATGTACACAACATATAATGATTATATCAGGGAACTGGATAACCATCACTTCAAACACTTATCTTTTCTGTGTTGGAAACATTTCAATTCTTCTTTTCTAGCTATTTTGAAACATTCAGGGATTTTGTTAATTATAATTTCTCCGCGGTTCCTTTGCTCCCTTCTTTGTGCTTACCTCTCTCCTTTGGCTTTCTTTTTGTACAAATGTATCCTATGGATAATTGAGTATCCATAGGGTAAGTATTTGAAGTGTCTTGTTAATATTCTGTAAGGTCTTATATCATTTATTTGGATTTTAATAATGGAAACAAAAGATTTAAAATACCAAAAAATATGAATTCTAATTTCACCCACAGTAATGTTTTCCGTGGGTGGATAAAAGCAACGCTTTGACGCTACTTCCGTACCTTCAGACATGCAAACGGCAATTGACTTTTCAGATGCTTTTCCCTCCTGTAACCCGGATTCCCTCCTTGGTAACCTCTCAGACTTGCAGCACAGCAGCCCTCATGGCTGGGTATCTGTCACACGCTGACACACCACTCAGAGGCGTGAGGTCCGGGCACAGCCCCCTGCCCTGGGGCAGGGATCGCTGACACTCACCGCAGGCCCAGGCACTGCCGACAGGCCCTGCTGCACTGTGCTCCCAGTGGCTTCCCACCCTCTCCAGACACTTGCTCTGGCCAAAGTCTGGTCCTCAGGAGGATTACTATCTGCAGAGGTGGAACATTTCAATCCTCCTGGCATGATAGATTTAAACAGCTACCAAAACCACAGCCCCAATCCTACAGGAACCTGATGGGATTGGAGACGTGTCCACGGCACCCATTTTCTGTACTGGTCTCTGTCCTTTCCAAATGTCTCATTCATCAGAAGTCATTTCTACATGTGTTTTAACCCTTTAGGGAAATCCCAGTTCTTACTCATTTTGCTTTTCTTCTCACTCACTATTTAGCCTTTTCCTAATGGCTGAAGGCAGGACCAGGGCCAGAAGGTCCTGCAATAGTGAATAGGCCATTGGTGCCCCAGCAGAGGAATGAGGAGGAGGTGGTCAGGGAAGAGTCCAGAAATGTGGCTGGGGGCAAGGGTACAGCTTTGGGGGCATGTGGACACGAGGCTGGGCTTTTGCTTACCTGAGAGATACTAAGCTGCCCAGAAGGCACAGGCTCCAGAGAGTCCTGAAAATGACATTGTCCTAGGATCCCTCCACTGCAGGTAGACAAGGGGCTGGAGCAGAGAAGAGGGAGCCAGGGGCCGCAGGGGCACAGGCAAGGAGCTGGGGCACCAGGGGTGGAGATGGGAGATGCCTCACAGCACTGGAGGTGCAGGGCCAGTGGGATTTCCTGACCAAATGGTCATGGGGCATGAGAAGGAGACACATCAGGGGTGACTTCCAAGAGTTCTCTGAGCAGCCAGTGGAGTGAAAGCGCCATTTGCACAACTGGCAAAGCCTGGTGGGGACATCCCCTGGGAGGGACATCCAGAGATCAGCTCAGATGGGTTACGCCGAGACGCCGGCTTTTCATCTAATGGAGAAATTCATAGTTGAATATGGGCTTCAGGAGTTCGGAGAAGAGGCCTGTGCTGGAGGTGATACGGCTGAAAGAGTCAAGGCAAAGGCTGCTTCTTTTGTTCCTTTCCAAAGTCTCAAACATGCACACACTAAAGCGTGTTCCCCTGACAGCCAGTCATTTAGTTTTGTTTTCTACTCTTTTAGTTTGGGATCTGACATTACTTTCTTTAAGCAAAAGAATGAGATGAAGAAGTAGCAGTAAAGGAAAGACACCCACCCCGGGGGCAGGCGCACCTGAGAGCACCAGGGGCTCAGCAAGGCCGGGAGAAGGGGGAGGCCGGGAGGAGGGTGAGGCCGGGAGGAGGGTGAGGCCGGGAGGAGGGTGAGGCCGGGAGGAGGGGGAGGCCAGGAGGAGGGGGAGGCCGGGAGGAGGGTGAGGCCGGGAGGAGGGTGAGGCTGGGAGGAGGGTGAGGCCATGTAGAACCCACCACAGGTGTCTGAGAGGCCCAGAGTATATGGGAGGTCAGCTGGTGCCAGGAATGGGTGATGACAGGGCTGCAATCGAGCAAGCGTTGGGAAGAGAACTGGACCATAAGGGTGTCTGTTGTCCTCAGCTTCAGGCAGGCCAGGAGGGTGTTACTGCAGCTGGTGGGAGTGCTGCGGGGGGGCGAGGCCTCACCGGATCCTCCGTGCAGCCTGGGAGTGGCCAAGAGCAACAGGCAGAATGAATCCCGAACGCACTCTTCTCAGCCTCTGAATTTCTCTGAATTCTGTTATCTCCTTTTGAAGATCTACGGTTGATCCACCCACTTTGTAAAAACACTGCTGGTATGGACTGAACTATGTGTCCCTCCAAAATTCATACGCTAAAACCCTCAAACCCAAGGAGGCCATTGGGGTAGAATGAGGCCGTGGGCATGGCATCGCTGTCCAGGGAGCTGGCACTTGTGTAAGAAGACTCAGCGATGCCGGAGTGCTTTCTCTGCCATGTGAGAACAGGTTGAGTGTGGCTGTTTCACAGCCAGGACTCAGGCCCTCTCTAGAAGCCACACTTTGTGACTTTTGATGTTGGACTTCCTCCTCCTAAAACAGAGAAGATGATTTCTGTTGTTTAAACACCCGGCCTCTGGCACTTCTTATGGCAGCCCCAGCTGACTCCCATAACCACCAGATGACCTCAGCGCCTCGGCTCAGAGAGGCCATCTGGCCAGGCAGGATCTGTTTGTTCCCTTTAGGAGACATAAAGACAGTTCTGCCTCTGAAGACAAACTGTGACCTGCAGGATGAATTCCTACCGTTCCAGTGGGCTGGGGGATTTCCAAGCCGTCCACCTACAGTGTCACATCACGGCTGATGTGCGTGAATGTTGTTTGAGGAATGCAGGAATTGTCTTTCATTAACGAATAAAGAAAATGAGGGAGCTCCACAGAGCCTTCCCCAGGTGGGTGTTCTTGGACTGTGTGGGCAACTGAGCTTTTAATTAGAATTTGAGCTCCTCAGATTCTAATTTAAAGATTCATACTGTTGGCACTATGTCCACTTGTGACCTAGCCAAACTGTTGAAACAAAGAAAAACAAAAGGGTCACTTGTCAGTTCCTTGCTGTACATCAGAACGCTTCACTGCAGACATGATTCATGGTGCGAATCCCGTAAACACACGTGCACACGTGCAGACACAGGACCTCTGGAGCCAGCACAGGCTGCAGGACCCCGGAAGCAGTAAGCAGAGAACACACAGCCACGTCCTTGACATGGGTAAGGAGCTTGTCCATTCTGACATCATAAACTCGACAATAAGACCGGGAAGGGAAGAGAACAGCCGATCTTTAAGGAGGAAGGTCATGATGAGCAGGACGCCCAGTGCTTTGCTCCTCTCGGTGACATCTCCACCTCCGCAGCCTCACGCTGGCTGGGAGGGGGAGGGGCATCCTGACCAAGCTGGGGCAGGCGCTTCAGGGCAGGCAGAAACTGCTGTACTTTCTTTATTAACTACTTTAGCTTGATTGCCTATTGTCCTTAATGTCCTTTTATAGCTATGCTTAAAGGATTCCTGCATACATTGGCTACCAATTAGGGAGATTGGTCGTAATTTTTTCATTGTTCCGGAGTCATTTTGGGGGGCAAATCTCAAGTGAAACAGCCCTCTGATTAAGTGACACGTCACTCCTTTCTCTCCCTCTTCATCCATCCTTCTATCTGGCACATGGTAGAGACTCAGCTATGCAAAGGGGATACATGATTTCGTGTGAATGTACAAGATGCCATGCTGATGACTGAAGAACTGTGGTGTGGCGTGGCCGTCCACGCTACTGTGTGAGGCTGCCCAGGCTGCTGTCACCAGGTACCAAAGACCAGACAGCTTCAGCAACAGGCATCGTTTCTCCTCGCTCTGGAGGCTCGGAAGTCCAGATGAAGGTGTCCCACATCTGGTGTCTGGCGAGGGCTCTCTTTCAGAGTTGCGGACAGTTTCTTCTGGCTGCATCCTCACCAGGTAAAGACACAGAGCTTGGCTCTCTCTTACTTTTGAAAAGGACAGCAGTTCCTTCATGAAGACGCCACTCATATGAGCTAATGACTCCCCACATGCCCCACCTCCTGACACCATCACATTAGGGCTCAATATATGAACTGTGGAGAGACACAAGCATTAGTCCACAGCACATGTGCCCATGCTGTATATGTGATTTCGAATATTAGATCAGAAGTCATGAGCCGCTTTGGAGGCAGAGATGAAGGACTGTATGATTTGGGATAGCAAGAGATAATTCTGGCTGGGAGAATCAAAGAGGATTGAATTTATTCAAATGGACCCACTGTGATTCTGCCTCCTTGACTGGAGAAAAGAGCTTCATGCAGAAGGCACTACCGAGAAGAAACGATCAAGATGTTCAGCCAGACTTGAGAGCCTCAATGTCAGGCTGAGCCGGGAGGGCTTCCGGGGCGCATAAATCCAGGGGTTACCGGAGATTCCTGGCTCACGGGTGGCAGATGGCACTTGGCTTCCAAACCTGGATCTGTTGGGACTCTCTGCGGCAGCGTGGAGGGAAGAGTGTGTGGAGAGAATGCAAGGGAGAAGCAGGACAGGAGTCAGGAAGGGAATGAGGCTAGCAGCAGTGACCTAAACGCTGCTGACTGCACAGAAAGCACGCACATCCGTTACCTCCTGAAACCTCCACCACCTTCAGATACAGGTGATGGGGAGGAAGGCAGCAAACCACATTGCTGTGTATGTACCTATGCAACAACCTTGCATGTTCTTCACATGTACCCCAAACCTAAAACACAGTAAAATATATACATACATAAAGAGATGGGAAGAGCATGAAGACACTGAGAGACACCATTGCAGTGCTGTTCAGAATGTGGGCTGCAGCGGAGCAGGGCCACGGGCTCTTTATAACCCACACATCCAGATAAGCACACAGCCTGAGAATACAGGAGCTTCTGTAGCGACTTGACTTCGAAAACAATTCAAGGGCATGATCATTTCAAACAAATATTGTAAGGTGTCTCATAAAACAATTAGTCTAAATAAGTGTGCGGGAATCTTTAAACATCCTCACCCTTTACCTCCAGATAATTTAGGGAGTGTTGAACCACAGATGCCATTAGAAGGCCCTGATCCCTGAGCCTGGCCCAGGCCTGTGTGCATCCCACACGCAGGAGACGGGGCTGGTGGAAGAGACACACAGTCACCAGTCTACACATCTCCCCAAATACTTGGGTACACTCTGGAACAATGTCCGCAAAGAGACACCTGCTCAGGTGTGCGGTAAAACCGAGTTAATCCAAGAGGCATTTCTGTTCAACTTGTGAATGGGTTATTTGGGTCTTCTTCCCTCTTCCCTACAGATTTATCTTCACAGCCAACAGCTAACTGAGTTTGAATTCCCTGAACATATAATTCTTGATTTCCAGGCAGGGATGTTGTTGAGGCTCTGTAAACGGAAGGCATTGCAGGGTTCACAACTGCCAAGGTTTATCTCCTGGTGGAAACACGACAGTGAGAGCACCGGAAATTAACAAAAATCGGGACTTCTCTCACAGATTTCCTCGCATGATTTTCCAGCTGAACTTTCTTTTTTTAACTATATATATATATATATATATATATATATATACGTATAATATATATTATATACATATAATATATAATATAATATATAATATACATAGTATAATAACACAATAATATATAAATGTATACGTATATACATATATATATATATAATTGTGTTTTAGGTTTGGGGGTACATGTGAAGAACATGCAAAATAGTTGCATAGCTACACACATGGCAGTGTGATTTCCTGCCTTCCTCCCCATCACCTATATCTGGCATTTCTCCCCATGCTTTCTCTCCCCAACTCCCCACCTCCCGCTGCCCCTCCCCTATTTCCCCTAACAGACCCCAGCGTGTGATGCTCCCCTCCCTGTGTCCATGTGTTCTCGTTGTTCAACACCCACCTATGAGTGAACTTTCTTACCATTGATTTCCATTTGGCAATTTATTACTCAGGACAAAATAGTTTTAAAACTTTTTTTCTGATTGTTTAGTGTTAAACAGCAACTTTTGTTAAACGTATTACTATTTTTAGGATAAGAAATTCATGAATCATTTTCATAGGCTATTTGTGGTCTAAATGTGGGGAAATTGACCTTAAAATAAAATACTTTGCATTTTAATCATAGTTGTTTTCCACCTTACATTTCTTCTCTCTTTCTACCACATTCCCCCATATTGATGGGCAAATTTACAGAGAATGAGGCCACTTGTCTCACTGATGCTTGAGAGTAAGATGTGTGGAAAGTGAATTTCTATCGTATCTACGTGTAGTCCACCTCAGGACAGATTACTTTATTATTTCCATCTTTCTATTAGCTCTTATGCCTAGTGAACAATGACAGAAAACCTTATTGATTATTTGCAACTCAGGAAATAAATTCTTCTGTGCAAAGTAGACAAATACATGCATCAGATGGATGTGGGCTTATAGGGAATTGGAAAATGGCCTTAGTTTAAACTCTGTCTTATTTTATAAGTCCATTTCTAACATTTTGGAATTCATATCTGCTATCCCTCCAAATCTCATTCTTTATTAACACTCATTAGAAGAGTAAATATTCGGTGAATGTTGACGTTGCACACGCAGAGCGAGGACTGGACGCTTAAATGTAAAGGGACTTGAATGGTATGGAAGTTTAGGATGCAGTTTTGAGGCCTCTGTCCTTGGTTTTCTTTTCTCTTATTTGACATACTTGTCTTAAGGATGGTGCCCATTCCATGATTTTATCTCTCATCTCCACAGCCGAATTTCACATCCCTGACTGTAGGTTGACAGAATCCAGGCACACCTTGCAGGATATTTCTTTTTTTTCTTTTTTTTTTTTTGAAACAGTTTCGCTCTTGTTACCCAGGCTGGAGTGCAATGGCGCCATCTCGGCTCACCGCAACCTCCGCCTCCTGGGTTCAGGCAGTTCTCCTGCCTCAGCCTCCTTAGTAGCTGGGATCACAGGCACACGCCACCATGCCCAGCTAATTTTTTGTATTTTTAGTAGAGACGGGGTTTCACCATGTTGACCAGGATGGTCTTGATCTCTTGACCTCGTGATCCACCCGCCTCGGCCTCCCAAAGTGCTGGGATTACAGGTGTGAGCCAACGTGCCTGGCCCAAATTTTCTTTCTAAAGGGGACTAAAGCATGCACGTTGACTCCTTCATGTGAGTTTACACTCAGCTCTGCTTTCTACCTGTTTGGGGTTCCTGGGAATTCACTCAACCTCTGTTTCAGTTTCTTCATGGAGATGTGGGTGAGACCCCTGCGCATGAGCTTCCTGTGAGGGCAAGGGAGACTGTGAGGCAAAAGCCTGCCCCACCTGCCACCTGTGAGGCCACCTAAGTGGCAGCAGCCAGCCCACGGCTGTTGTTCCTCTTCCCAAACTCTCTTCTCAGACTTTGCATTTTGGGTACCATTTGCGCAGACACCAGCTGCTCCCAGGCAGGCCCTGCCTTTATGGCATCTGCACACTCTCTATTCCCCTCCATGCTTGGCTCAGTTTCCCCACCTGGCTCACTCTGGTTCACCATGGCTGTAGGACCCAGTCCTACCTGTGCTGAAGCACTGTCCGGCTACTCCTTAGCTTGCTGAGATCCCTATCTGGGTGAGGCTGTTCTCATGCTGCTAATGAAGACACTCAAGACTGGGTGATTTATAAAGGAAAGAGGTTTAATACACTCACCGTTCACATGGCTGGGGAGGCCTCACAGTCACGGTAGAAGGCAAAGAAGAGGCAAAGCCACATCTTACATAGCGGCAGGCAAGAGAGAATGAGAGGCAAGCAAAAGGGGAAAGCCCTCATCAAACTGTTCGATCTCGTGAGATTTATTTGCTACCACGAGAACAGCATGGGGGAAATGCCCCCACGATTCAATTATCTCCCACCTGCTCCCTCCCACCACATGTGGGAATTATGGGAGCTAGAATTCGAGATGAGACTTATCACTGTCCCTCCTTCTAACCACACCCTGCCCCACTCCCTGCTCTCAAGCCATCCTAAATATCCTAACGGGTCCCAGCCAGGGGAACGGTACCACACAGAGCCACTGTGACATGCTGTGGTCCCTCACCCCGCCCCACCCCCATCAATAGGTTTGCTACTTTGGGCCTTTGTGGCTTCCAGACAAACCCAGGAAAGCCCGTTGGGGACTGAGGCACTCCCATCCTCTCTGCCTGTTGGTGTAAATACTGAGGTCTTGTCATGGGAAACCAGCCGCTGCTCCTGACGCAGATGCCATCAGTTTCCGTTGCATGTGGAATGAATATTCCCACGGGAGCAGCGTCATGTTTTGGAGAAGGCAGGGACAGTGAGTCTGGGGGATCTCAGCCAAAAGCCTAGCTGTACCATGTGCCAGTTCTGAGCTGCATGGGGTTATTTGACTTCCTTGAGAATCATCATTCATTAACCTACAAAACGGAGATAATACTAGCACCTGCCTCATAGAGCCTCTGTGAAACTCTCGGCATGCCTTCTGGAGCATCAGCAGGCGTGGAGGGCTGCACTGCATTTGCCCGGCTGCTGGTTGCCCCAGCAGACCTGCACCCGCAGCTGTTCTGTTTCCAACCTCCATGGGAGGCTGAGCCACCTCCAGTGCCACTTAGTGTTGCTTAGAAACCCTCTCCCCAGGCAGCAACTTCACAGTCCACAGCCTCAGGGTTTCCTCCCTCCACCCATGCCTCCTTAGGACCCAGATCCCACCAGCCTCAAGCTTCTGCCCTTCTTTTCCATCATCGTCATCGTCAAACATAAACGTCTCCATCACTTGCTATCTACCATGAACTTCTCTTCGTGTATTTGGGTTACTGAACTTCATGCTTGCCACAACCATATAAAATATCCATATTTTATGGACAAGAAAACTTTACCAAAAGGTTAAAGAATTTTTCTCACCGTCACAGCTTCTAGGCACGCACTCTTAAAGAATGAAGTTCTTCCCATGCCACACATGCACCATCCAGCATCACCCCAAATCCCAATTAGACTCAGCAGGAAAGCCCTCTGTGCTCACCATCTAGCTCACACTGTTCTTTTCCGCATGCTAGGCTGCAGCTTTTTGAGCTCAAGGACTCGCTCTCATAATAAAACTACTTTTATTAAATACTTGTTTATACCAGACTATGTACCTACTGTTTCACTTACATAATCTTACTTAACTCTAATGACAACCTTAAAGGGTAGATGTCATTATTCTCATTAAAAAAAAAAGAGAGAGACTGGTTGGGCGCGGGGGCTCAAGCCTGTAATCTCAGCACTTTGGGAGGCCGAGGCAGCTGGATCACCTGAGGTCAGGAGTTTGAGACCAGCCTGGCCAACATGGTGAAACTCTGCCTTTACTAAGAATAGAAAAATTAGCCAGGTGTAGTGGTGTGCACCTGTAATCTCAGCTACTTGGGAGACTGAGGCAGGAGAATCACTTGAACCCAGTACGTGGAGATTGCAGTGAGCCGAGATCATGCCCCTGCACTCCAGGCTAGGGGACAACGGTGAAACTCCATCTCAAAAAAATAATTAATAAAAGACTGAATTTTAGTTGCCCAAGATGTTATCACCAGTAAGTTACAGAGCAGGAATTTGAACCCAAGTCCGGCCGCCTCCAGATGTTGTGCTTAGACTCACTCCTTTTCTCGGCTTTGCATCGCCTTTAGCACTTGTTCTGGTATTTTGCCATGAGAAGTGCTTTAAAAAAAAGTTGCTGTATTTATTTGGGTCCACTGGGTTTTGCTGTTGCATAATTCTCCTAGAGGAGAGCTGAGTTCCTCGAGACATTTTCATGGCTCATGACCTCCCGGACCCAGCTTCAGTACTGACCTTTCATTGACGTTCAGTGTCAGCTTCACGGCATGCAGTGGCTGTGTGGAGACTGTGGTGCATCCTCAGCCCACAGGAGCGTCCACACTCAGGCAAGCCCCATGGCCCTGAGTGGCTCTGGCCAACACTGCACAGAACCTGCGGTTAAGTCCATCGAAGGCAAAGCAGAATTAATGCCTTACTGCTTTTCTCAGCTGGTTAAGATTATTAGGTGGTATGAATGCATCACTGTGACCTACTTTTTAACTTTCATCCCTGTATAAAGTAACTTATGTAGTATGATTCTTTGTAAATTTGAATGTCACACTGGGATTTTTTTGGGGGCGTTGGGGTTTGGGGAGTAATCAGATCATGCTGTTTCTACTGATGTCATGAGGTATTGTATACATACGAATAAAGAAAAAGGCATCAGACCCAGGGCCTTTTAGGGCTCCAGGCTGGGCTGGGGATTAGTGGACAGCAGTGACCCTGGGTGTCAGGAGATGCCCTGTCCTTGCCAGTCAGACTAGCGTGAGATGGGCACCCAGAAACACAGAACATGTGAATGGTCCTAAACTGCTGGGCTGAATTCAGATGCTGTGCTAGAAGGAACTTGGGCTTCAGGGTCAGTTGGGTCTAGGTTCAAATTCTAACCCTACTGCCACGGATCTTTGGCCCAGCAAGTTAACTTTCCTAAGCCCCCATCTTCTAAAGTGAGAGACACATATATAAAACTCACCTGGTAAAACTGCTGCAAGAATGAAATCACATAGGGAACCAGATGCAAACATAAAGCTTGGTGTACAGCAAACAGCTACAGTCACAGCCCCTCCAACTAGCTGCTCCCAGATGCCAGGAGCATCTAAGAATCCTGAAAGGTCTAGTCATAAACAAGAGGCCAAAGTCGTGTTGGGATGAACTCAGCTACAGAGGAAAGGACATCTCTGTGCCAGCTGCCAGGATCCTGGGGCTCAAGCTGCCTTGGCTGGCAGGTGCTGGAAGGAAATGCAGAGGAAGGCACTAGCAACAGGCTCTGCAGCAAACCCCAGCACCGGTGATGCTCTGTTCATCCCGTGCTTTGCTTGGTGTCTGTGTGCAAAGGGCTTTTTTAGGGATATAATCCACACTCACATCTGAAAGGTCGTCTGCACCCATGGTTTAGGCATTGACTGATTTATGCATTGGAATCATGTCCGTCCTCATGCAGTGCATTCTGTGAGCAGGTTCGGCAGGCGTGCAGCACCCCTTACTTCTGGGATGTAAGTAGAGGGCATTGTTTACCCTGCAGCTGGGAGGTGATCAGCCCTCCTTGCTCTCTGCCAGTAGGATTATCCTTCCTTTCCATTTTCAGAGTGATTATAGATGCACTATTTTCACAAATGCTGAAAGAAGACTGCTCACGGAAATCCTTATCAATTAATTGGTCGAAAAAAGGAAGTTGCATGTTGTCATTCAGGGAAGAATTAAATTTGACTAACTTCTCCAAGGGCGATGATAGGTCTCATTTAAAAGTTGTACGTTTCAATATGTTTAATATCTGGAAAATGTGTTTGTGTTTTTTGCCTTGCCTTTGGGGAAAAATATTTTATATGTTCATTTTATGCTATTTTGCTTCCTCCAATGAAGACCCAGATGTTTATTACCTATTATATATATATATATATATATTATAAACATATATATTACAAATTATATATATTATAATTATATATATATTTGTGCCTCCCACCTGGGGTAAAGTCATCAAAATCTTTTCCAAATAAATAACTGTTTATAACATAACCTATGAAGTAAAACACTGTGCATTCAAACAAGTGTCTTCATTTGGAGTGGGACAGGGTGATTTGGACCCTTGCTGGGCTAGAAAAGTCAGATGTTATAGCTGCAGGAATCATAATTATTTGTGAAAATATTTTTCTTGACGGGATATAACAGCAAAATTGAATATTTTAAAAATAATTCCAGAAAGAGAACTGGGAAAATACATAAAACACGCAATCACTCATTCATTATTCTTCCCCAAAGTTGATAATTTACTCACTTCACAAGTATTTATTCAGTGCCTGCAATGTGCCAGACTATTCCCGCTGTTGGGATTCAACAGAGAAAAAAAACTTTAAAAACACAGAGAAACTCCAGACTCCTAAAGCTAAGTGAAGGGATGTCCCAATCGCATCCATGAGTTATAGAATTTCCATTACTCTACTGTAAGTTGGGTTCATTTTATCATGCATTTTTGAAATTTAATATTACCCTTTTGGGAAACATTAAGTATTAAAATTGTATCTCATCCCAACAACGTGTTTCCCTGTGTATTTTTTAAATTTTATTTTATTTTATTTTATTTTATTTTTGAGATGGACTTTTGCTCTTGTTACCCAGGCTGGAGTGCAATGGCACGATCTCAGTTCACCGCAACTTCCGCCTCCTGGGTTCAGGCAATTCTCCTGCCTCAGCCTCCTGAGTGGCTGGGATTACAGGCACACGCCACCATGCCCAGCTAATTTTTTGTATTTTTAGTGGAGACGGGGTTTCACCTTGTTGACCAGGATGGTCTCAATCTCTTGACCTTGTGATCCACCCGCCTTGGCCTCCCAAAGTGCTGGGATTACAGGCTTGAGCCACCGCGCCCGGCCAATTTTATTTTTATTCTTTAAAGAAATGAAGGATGTTTCTAGTGTATGTCCTCCTTCCCGGCTGGCTCCAGAAAATGTTGTAATAATCATTAGCGTAAATTCCCTGACTTAGGTTTTACTTTCAGTCTGCACTTACCAGAAGTACACAATCAAGCCACTCCCTAAAATTTTAATGGTCTGAAGATCTCGACGAGCCTATTATTTAAAGTTGTAGAAGTTGTTTGTGTATCTGCACAATTCTCTTATTTCTTTTTGACTTCAGACATAAATGTATTTTTTGCCAAATTCTATTTGCTCATTGGCCAAATCTGAAAGTCTCACCCACCAGCTCCCCATCGATAGAAGTTTTGAGGACTTGGCAACGGAAGAGAATTCTATTTCGGACCTAACGGGGAGGGGGGCTAATGCCGTGGCTCTCCCAGGGGTTCTTTTATTACCTTCTCGGTTCCATTCAGACGATTTTGTGTCTATTTAACATTAGCAGATGATACAGTTATGTTCCTAATTTATAATATTCTTCCTTCATTTACGCTTTGTCTAAAAGATTGTAATCAGATTTGTAATGCAAATGAACTAAAATATCAAAAGATATATTGTATAAGTGCATTAGAAATGTAGTTTTCTGTTTTGATTTGATGTTGTCAAGAACAACAAAATGCAAAGAAATTGTGGGGGGAAAAAAGTTGGAGATCCTATTGCAGACAGGTTTTGGAAACCAGACACACAAGCACGGAGGAAGAGCCGTAGGATGAGCGGAGCCTGGGGCAATGGACTGAGACAAATGTTACCTAATCAAGGTTTCCTGAGACAGGATTTGGTGGTGCTCAACCTCTGAGTAATCTGATGAATGACACCATATTTATTTCAGGCTCCTGGAGTAGTGTGTTTTAGAATTTGGCAGAATTTCCCAAGAGAAATGTTAAGAGCTTTGTCCTGGAGGACATTACAATGATAACAAAACAGACAAATAATCACCCTCCTCACCGGACCAGGTCACTGATGAGCAGCTCAGTGTCTGATTCTGAAGACACCCTGCAGGTGGTTAGACCACAGGGGATGGGAAACAGATTCCCATTGCAAAGAGGAAAATAACAAGAATAAAGGAAATCTAGAGAATATTCTTTTAGAAATTTTCAATAAAGCAGAGCCTCGATATCATACAACAATAACAGTAACAAAATAACCAGCAGAGCAAGCTTCTATAAGATAGAAAACTATGTAACATTCTACATAACATAGAAAGGTAGAAAGAGAAACTCCCAAGTTCCTCCAGCAGGAAACAGGTGACCCAGGCTGAAGTAGGTCGTAGTTCTGCAATCAGCTGTGCGAAATTAGAACCATGAATGGGTCTAGGAATTGTGGAACAGTAACTCCCAAGCACAGCATTCAATTTCCGGTTGAATGATGCTCTGACTCTTCCATCAAACTTGTCATTTTCACTTGAGACACAGTAGAAACGCTTAGGGTTGTTATGCAATAATAGGCACTGGCAAACATTTTCTTATTTGATCCTCAGGAAAATTTTGTCAAGTTTTATTACTCGAATACCCATTTCACAGATGGGGTCATGGAGGCACAGCCAGTGTTAGCCAATCATTTTCCAGCATCACATGTCAGTCAGAGGGGAGCCAGGTGTAAAATCTCATCACGCTTTGTGAATCCTGTTTCTCGCTGTGATGTCGCCTCCATGCTCAGTGAGTGGATCTGGAAACCCTGAGGAGTGGCGTGGATGCTCTGATCTTGTTTAGAGGGAGCAGGCCATGCTAATGTCATGACGTGTGTGAAATGAGCCCCTGAACAGTCAGAGTCTGGGCCGGGGAGACTGTGACAGAGGAGCCACATGAAGGAACTTGACTGTGTCCGAAACATTGTTCATGCACATTAGACTATCGCGTCTTCACAAAATCCCTGGCCAGTGCTGTTCCCATCTTTTCCTATGTGAAGTAAACTGGAGCTCAAGAAGGTTGAACAATGTGACCTGGCATATCCAACCAGTGACACACACTGACAGGGCTCAAACTCAGGATTCTCAACCCTGAGTGCACCTGCCTGAGGTCAGATGACCCAGACCTTGCTGTCCCTACCAGGGGGATTAGCACGCCCTGGAATGGATGGATGCTAGCCACATTTGCTATAAGGTGAAGGTCAGTTGGAATGTGATTTTAATTTTCCCACTAACCCTAAAGATTTGGAGATTTTCAGGTCACAATTTTCACTTGGGAACGTATTCCTGGTATTTTTTTCAACTCTGTTAAAGTATAATTGACAAATAAAAATTATCTATATTTAAGATACACAATGTGATGATGTGGTATATAAATGTGTATATATGTGTATACACATCATCATATTTTGTATCTCACACACACACACACACACACACACACATTTTGAAAGGATACCACAATCAAGCTAACTAATATATCTATCACCTCAGGTAGTTCCACTTAAAAAAAATCGTGATGAGAACCCTTGAGGCTACCCTTTTAGTAAATTTCAAATATACGGTACAGTGCTATTTACTGTAGTCACCATGCTGTGAGTGAGAGCTCCAGGACTTACTTTTCCTGTCTGGTAACGTTTTCTATTCCTTGAGTGACATCTCTCCACATCCCCCACCCCCTTGAGCACCTGGCAACCACCATCTATTCCGTTTCTTTGAGTTGGACTTGTTTAGATTCCATGTGTGAGTGAGATCATTGAGTATTTTCTTTCTGTGCCTGCTTATCTCATTAAATGTGATGTCCTCTAGGTTCATCCATATTGTGGCAAATGACAGCGTCTCCTTCTTTTGAATGGCTGAATGCCATTCCATCATTCCTGCACACTACACCTCCTTCATCCATATACCTGCTGAGGGACATCTACGTTGTCCCATGATGTCAGGTGATATGTACAACCGAAGGGTATGTCTTCTTCATTCTTAATCTTTGAATGTAACACCTGAGAGTGAACCATCAGATAATGAGATTATAAAAGTCTTACAACATTAGACCTAAAGTGAAAGTACCCTGATGTTGCTTTGATTTTTTTTCCCCAGAACTTACTTTTTTTTTTTTTTGCTAGAATTTTTTTTTCTTCTCTCCTTCTGAATTTCCCCATCGAGAAAAGAGTAACTGATGGGTCTTTCATACCGAAGAAGTTTACAGAAGTCTAGAAGTTCAGAAGGTGGTACTCTCCTAATTTTAGTGCAAAATGAATAAAAAGAAGAAAGATCACTGTGCAGGAGGGTAATATTTCTTTTCATAGATTACTTTTCGCAATGCAAAGTCTTGCTGTGATGAATTAGTCTTCGATTAGAAAGACAGGCTCTGTATTATTATTTTTAATTATAATTTAAGTTCTGGGATACATGTGCAGAACATGCAGGTTTGCTACATAGGTACACATACGTCATGGTAGTTTCCTGCACCCATCAACCCATCATGTACATTAGGTGTTTCTCCAAATGCTATCCCTCCCCTATCCCCCAGCCTTCAACAGGCCCTGGTGTGTGAGGTCCCCTCCCTGTGTCCCTGTGTTCTCATTGTTCAACTCCCATTTATGAGTGAGAACATGAGGTGTTTGGTTTTCTGTTCCTGTGTTAGTTTGCTGAGATTGATGGTTTCCAGCTTCATCCATGTCCCTGGAAAGGACATGAACTCATTCTTTTTTTATGGCTGCATAATATTCCATGGTGTGTATGTGCCACATTTTCTTTATCCAGTCTACCATCGATGGGCATTTGGGTTGGTTCCAGGTCTTTGCTATTGTGTATTGGCTGCAATAAACATACGTGTGCTTGTGCCTTTATAGCAGAATGATTTATACTCCTTGGGGAATATACCCAGTAATGGGATTGCTGGGTCAAATGGAATTTCTATTTCTAGGTCCTTGAGGAATTGCCACACTGTCCTCCACAATGGTTGAACTAATTTACACTCCCACCAACAGTGTAAAAGTGTTCCTATTTCTCCACATCCTCTCCAGCATCTGTTGTCTCCTGCCTTTTTAATGATCACCATTCTAACTGGTGTGAGACAGTATCTCATTGTGGTTTTGATTTGCATTTCTCTAATAACCACAGCTACTCAGGAGGCTGAGGTAGGAGAGTCGCTTGAACCTGGAGGCAGAGGTTGCAGTGAGCCAAGACCTAGCCACTGCACTCTAGCCTGGCAACAGAGCAAGACTGTCTAAAAAAAAAAAATCTAGTCTCTTTTTCATACTCAAGAGCCCAATGAAAAATACCTGAAAGTTCTCCACAAAGACCTTCCTCTTTAATAATACAGAGTCTGTATTATTAACTAGTCATCTTTAATAATCTTTAATAATACAGGACCTATATTATTAAAGAGGAAGGCCTTTGTGGAGAACTTTCAGGTATTTTTCACTGGGCTCTTGAGTATGAGAAAAGAGATGGTTTTTATTATTTTTTTTAGATGGATAGAGAAAACTGTCAGTCATTTTCAATATGAACCCCAAGTTCAAATCGTAATCATAAATTGCTGGGGCTACAGTTCACCTGAATTAATTTTCACTCCACAGGAAGTATCCAGAGGGTCTATTAATTTGGTAACAGTGATGATTCTCTCAAGCAGTGTTCTCAGTGGGGCGCCCTGATCAGCCACAAAAGCATCAGCTGGGCTTCTCAGAAAAGAAGTTCTGTACCCCATTCTAATTCCATAGAATTGGAATCTCAGCGGGCAGGGCCCAGGAATGCACAGTCTAGTAAGTTCTTCAGGTGAAGCAAGGTGAACGTTGAAAATCTGTTTTTCAGTAATGTCGAGGGGCAGCAACTTATGTATTTATGACTTACACATGTTTATAAATGCATGTGTCTACACGTGGATATATGAATGGCATTTTCACATGTGTGCACATTCACATACATGTGAACAGACAAGAATAGCAGGCATTTCCTTTGCACTTCCTCCTATCCTCAGCCCATTTGTCCCTGCTGACATAGTGACTGCTATGCCTTTGCTTCTTGTGACAGCTTTGGATGTTTATGTCAGCGTTACCTGGCCATATAGCGCAATTATTTCTCTCGGTTAAGACAGGAGTATTTTGTGCTGTCATACAATTCCCAAATGCTGCTGATTGTCCCGAACTCAGTTCCTTCGTGCTCCCTCTGCACAACATTCCCAAGGTTATAGCATCTCTTTGGACTTCTGTTTCCAGAGAAATGGTGGCAAACAGTAGCTGACAAAGTTTATCCTTAAAAGGCAGGTAGGAAACAGTTTGGGCTTTAGAGGCACGTGGCTCCTGTTGCCACCACTCCATAGATAATGTGGAAATGAGAGGTATGGCTGTGTTTTAAAACCTTTGTTTAGAAATATTGGTGGCACCTGAACTAGACCTGTGGCCACAGGTGGACAACCTCTGATCTGAAACCCTCATTGGCCTTCCTAAGAAGCCTAAGCTGATCACTGGATCAAGTGTTTTACTTTTCAGCTGTGGCCTTTCAAGTTGTTGATGGTGCCCACACCTGCCTGGGCCCGCAGGTCAGTTTGGCCTCGTGCCTCTTTGAGCAGTGTGCTACGTCAGCTGTGAGAACGCTTCACTCACGCTACAGCCCGAGCCTATGTCCATTCACCCTCACTCTTGTTTCTGCCTGAGGCAAGTGATGATGGTTACAGCGGGGATTGACAGTGATCTCCACCTGTGGCAAGGTCAGGCCGACCTTCTCTTTAGAAAACAAGCTGTCCTTTTACCCCGCTATGGCTCCCTAGTTAATGAGACTCAGCAGCTGCAGAAAATTACCAGGGAGCAAAGCAAGGCTGCTGCCATGAATCGATTCAGCCCAGTAAAGGGTAAGGTGTTCACAACTGTCATCACTTCAACGGGCCCCTAATAGGTATGAGCTGTTACCGCTCTTATCCCAGACGAAAGGCAATATCCGTGATGGGGCAGAAAGCAACGGGGCTGGACACGGGCTCCGGAGCTTGCTTTGTTTGGTGACAGCCGCCCCGACGTGGCCGTGGATGTGGTGAGGATGAAGACAGTTTCTGCACCTGCCGCAGCAGGGCTTCCACGGGGTATGTGTGACAAATAGCTGAGAACACGGTGACGGGCCCAGTGTTCAGTGAATGTCTTATGTTTCACTTTGCTCAGTGAATGTCTTATGTTCGAATGATTCATACTTTTAGAAAACAAAATTATTAATTCAAATCTTTTGAAAATCCAGTTGCAAATGAGGGCTGATGTAAATATCATTTCCAGACTAGTTTGAATTTCCAGTGAAAGTCATGGAATTATTTCACCGTCTGCCTCCTTTCTCCCCTCCGTTCTAGGTGGCTTTGCAGCTGCTCTGATGCTCTGAGGGCAGCCGCTACCCTTTTCTGGAGCAAAAGACTTGTATGTGAGGAGGCTTAGGACTGAGTGGGAACGTGGGACTTGTGCTGAAAAACTAACAACCCCCTCCAAAAAAAACCCTCCTGATATATTGCATGACGTGGACAGAAGGGTAATGAGTGCATGTTGGAAATTTAGGGGGGTAAGAAATCACCCTGTAATTGGGCAACTCAGAAAGGCTGTCAGGAGGGGGAGCTGCAGGATGAACCATAAATGACGTTTCATGGAGAAAGAGGACACTTCCTACATTTAGGGAAACAAAACATTCAAATCATGAAGCCATTTATTTTCTGTAAAATCATCTCTTTCCACAGACCCTGCACTTTGGCCTCCTGTTAATTATTAAACACTCACATGTCTTTTAAATCACTTCAAATCTTTCCTGGAGGCAGACGGATTAAATATCATAATAACAAAAATATTTTTGTAGAAATATTTACATAGCAAAGAACATGGAACATGTATAGAAGTGGAGAAAATATATAAATCATTTCCTTGCAGAAGTCTGGGGAGGAGAGGAATAGAAGAAAATGGGGGGTACTTAGGGCTGTGCATTAAACCTGCTGGGGGAGAGTTTTCTTGGTCAGAAGAACAGCTGTGATTCTTGTGATGAAGATCAAAGTTTCATTAAGTACAAATGGAAAGAGGAGAGGACAATGAGCGTCTCATTAGAAAAAATGAATATTTGGCATCATTCGGTGTAACTTTACCATTCTGTGTCTATACGGCTTTTTCAGGGTATTTAAAACAAAACAGTAAGTACTAATAATAGCTAAGATTTGTTGATCTATGTGGCAGCCAGTGGGTAAGAACCGTACATGCATGAATCTGTCTGATCCTCACAACACCCTTTGTGCAGATAAGAAAATGGGGGTGTGGAGGCCACCCCAGTAATGTGGCTCTCAAGTCCTGCTCCCAGCAGCGCAGGGCCTCTGTCCCTCCACAGACTCCTAAGGTGCCACCCAGTCCTCCCAGAGACGTGATGGCTGCCGAATGAGCTGTGGCCCTCCCAAGGCCTCTGCTTCCTTATCCATGGGTCCATGGAGTTGAACTCTAAAGCCCTGATCCAGGTCCTATCTGCAGTAATGGTTGAAGATTTTCCCCATGAATGACATTAATTGAATCTCATATAGAAGCAGATTATTTGCTTACTTACACGTGCATTGGAAATATATGCAAAATCTTATGTGTGGGTCTGCAGATCTGCAAAGGTACCACATACTATCTGACATACGCACAATGCGGAATTCTGTGAGTCAGTCACGGCCGCGGCCTGCAGCTCTCCTTCTGCACTCAGCGTGGGGGACTTCTGTTTTCGTTATCTTTTATACGTAGTGTGCTGGGGCTACATATATGTGTGTCTTGATGTATATTTTGGAGGATTTTTCCCTGACTATGTAATCTTTTCATCTGAAACATGTTTTAAATAAGCTTGAGATGAAAGTTAATTCACAGCCTGGCTGAAGAGTGGCCGTGGCTGGAGCCATTGATTCCACAAAACTCCGACTTGCCCTCCGGCCCTGCTTCCTGGGCGTGAACTGCCAGCTTTCTCTTCCCAGCTCTCAGCCTCCTTGGTGCGCTTCTCTTCTGTGACCCTGTGTTTTCTCTGCACGCCCTTGTTGGCACTCATTTTTATAAAGGTGCTCCCAATCCTTCCTTTTAACTGCATCCCCCTTCCCCCTCCGAGCCTTAGAAGTGAAGACATTATCAGTCAGTGACTCTGGGCCGTGCCATTACCGAGATTTCCCGCTGAGCCCTGTTCTCTGTGGGTATTATCCAGAAATGTCATATGCTGACTCAGCCAGAGGTGGAAGAGGGGAGAAAGTGTGTTAACACTCCCCTCAGCACCTTCGTGGTAGGGTGGTTGTGTGGAAGCCAGAGGGCCCTGTTCCCAGAGAAGGGAGGCTCCTGGGAGGAGGGTAGCCAAAGCTGCAGCTGGAACGGAGGCCACACGGGACAGTGGAGCCTGCTCCAGCTCACAGGTGTCCTGGTGAGCAACTCTGTTTCCTTCTCTTTTTTCTTTTATTTGTTGTTCTTTTCTTTTTCAAAGGTGACACAGTAGCAAAAGCAACATTATTTTTATATAGTCTTCTTTTTGTCTCACTCAAAAATTTTGCTGAAAAAGTTACCTAAGAACTTAACTGAATTACAGGCTTTAAGGTGAGAGACATTTGGTTTCATTTTCTTTTAAAAAAAAAAATTACTTCCTTGACTGTACATATAAATGAGGATTCAGGATACGTGCTTTACAAACGTGTCCTGAAGGAAAGAATGATCTTGTTTGCAATATTATAGGCCCAAAAATGTTGTAGAAAGTTTCACATGGAGGTGGAAAGGAAGAGGGGAAGGCATTTTGGAAGAGAGAGAGCACCCCACGGAGCACATCCAGCGATCCTTTACTTGGGGGAGGTGGGGACAGATGAAGACGAGGGCCTCTTTCCTTTAGCCTTGGAGATGTGGGCTTTGGTGGAGGGGACAGGGGAGTGTCCCATGCCAGAGCCCTCCTGGCTGCTCTCTTCCCTTCAACACCCACCCATGCACCAGCAACACCTGTGGTCTCATAGCTGCTTTTATATTCAAGAACGTAGCAGTGTGTTATAAGATTAAAATGAGAATTCTGCTGTATGCAAGAACAGTTTCTGCACTGATCCCTCCAGGGAGCCCACTCTGCGTCTCAGCGAAGGAGTCACATCTATGCCTGAAGGTCAATAGGAAGACCAGCTCACAGAGGCGGCGTGGACTCATGCCCAGGCACAGACCAGGGCTGGGGCTGAGATCCCGAGAGGTTTCCTGGGTTCAGAAAGAGACCATGGAAGGACGGAATCTTAGCGTGGAATCTAAAGCATGCGCTGGTGCTCCAGGGGAATGTGAAAGTTGAAAGGGAAGTCAGGACAGGAGCAAGGGACGTGGGTCAGACCATTTGACACCCTCCTCGAGAGAGAAGCCAGGAAAGTCAGCTGAGAATGGGTGGCAGGGAGAACCTGTCTTCTTCTCCACCACAGGAACATTTGAGAGGAGGAACCAAGAATTCCATACCAAGGACAGTTGGGTTTTAGTTTACATTTTCCCCTGGCCAAAAGTCAGGTGACTTCAGGTAAATCTCATTTCATCTTTTATATTCTTCAGATGCCTGCTGTTCCCCTCTGCCTTTCTTTTCCCTTCCTTTCCTTCTGCTCGCTTTCTTTCTCTTTTTCTTTCTTTTTCTCTTTCATTTCTTTCTCTCTTTTTCTCTTTCTCTTTCTTTCTCTCTTTCTCTCTCACTTTCTTTCTCTTTCTCTCTTTCTTTCTCTCTCTTTTTTTCTCTCTCTCTTCCCCCACTCTTTGCCTCCCTTCCCATCTCTCCTTCCTCTCTCCCTCCCCTCCTCTCACCTCCCCTTCCCTTCCTTTTCTTTCTTTTCCCATATTGAACCTGGCCCTTTTTAGATGCTTAAAGGATGCTCTTGTGTTAGTCATGGTTAAACTTTCTGTGAGAATAAGGCATTTTTGAGACCAGGTATATTAGAGCTTTCAGATCCTAATCTATTGTCATTAGATCATTGTCAGCTGGTAGCTTGGCATAACCTAGTGAAACTGCATTTAGACCTGGTGTTAATTAACACAGAGCACTTGGTTTCCTGGCTTATTCACCTCCTCAATGTCCAGGTTCCTACTGTGCATTCCTTGGACTAACTGTGCTTCATAAAAAGAGGTGTGAGGGTACAGTCAGCTGGAGTGGGGCAGGAGGGTGGGGGTACAGTCCTGTCATGCCAGGCTTCTGCAGTTGGAAGCCTGGTGTGGACAGAGGGCATCGGTGATGGCATTCACAGCAGAAACACTGAAAGAGCTGCTGGGATGTTACCACCTTCGAGGGCCAGAGATTGAAGCCTGAGCTGCACCAGATGCATTTCCACATGCAGCTCATTTTACAGTAGTTTATCTTGTTATTTTGTTAATAATAAAAGGAATAGAGAGGCTCATCGTAAGCAAATTATAGAAAGTAAATAAAATTATAAGAGAAGAATAAAGAAATCACATCTAATTTCACAACGTACCTGTAAAGGAGGATTCAGGACATGTGCCTTTAAAATGTATCCTGAAGGAGAGAATGATCTAATTTCACAATCAGAGGTAATAGCTTTTACCATATGCATTAACATTTGATAAGATTTTATACTTTACCTTATGAGGATTGTTCATGTCATAAAAGTTCCAGGTAAACATTAAGTCAGCAAAATATTTTGTTTGCTGAACTGATCATAATGCATTTAGCGTTTTCTGATTTTAAACATTTTTAAACTGTAAATCATGCTATAATTAATGTTTTACTTCAGATATTTAAAGAGTGGAATCTTTAAAGTGAATAACTAGGATACATACAATGGATACATTTTGCTGATTGATTTTTTTCTCTTTTTAGTTCTCTTTAGCTCTTGTGGGTACATGGTAGGTGTACATATTGATGAGGTGCATGAGATACTTTGGTACAGACATGCAACATGTCTTAATCACATCAAGGAAAAACGGTATCTATTCCCTCAATCATTCTCTGTGTTACAAACAATCCAGCTCTACTGTTTTAGTTATTCTTACCTGTACAATTAAATTATTACTGACTATAGTCTCTCAGTTTTGCTAGATCAAATACTAGGCCTCATTTGTTCTTTCTTTTTTTCCCAGCCTCTGGCAACCATCCTTCTCCTTTCTATCTTCATGAGTTCAGTTGTTTTGATTCTTAGATCCCACGGATAAGTGAGAATGTGTAATTTTATCTTTCTGCGCCTGAACTATTGCTCTGAACTTGATCTCCGGTTTATCCATTTTGCTGCAAATGACAGAATCTCATTTTTATGGCTGAATAGTACTCCACTGTGTATATGCACCACGTTTTTTTATTCTCAAACTTTTTCTTTAAAAATATTTTTTTTAGTTTTTGATATGATTTTATTTTTTAGAACAGTTTTGCATTCACAGCAAAATTGAGAAGAAAGTACATCGATATTCCGCCTACCCTCTGTCCCCACACATTTATGAGCTTCTCCGCTATCCACACCCCCCATCAGAGTGGCACATTTGTTACAATTGATGAGTCTATATTGACACACCGCTATCACCGCAAGTCCGCAGTTTACATTAGAGTCACTCTTGGTGTTGTATATTCTATGGTCTTGGGTAAATGTATAGTGACATATATCCACCACTGTAGCATCATACAAAGTATTTTCACTGCCCTAAGATTCCCCTGACGCACCACATTTTTTAATCTGTTAGTCTGTTGATGGACACTTACATTGCTTCCAAATCTCAGCTGCTTTGAACAGAGCTGCAACAAACAGCAGAGATCCCTTCAATTACCTCATCTCCGTCCTTCCAGTCCTTATGTAACTGACAATAGCACTGGTCGCTCTATTCTTAGGTTTTTCAGAAACTTTCAAACTGTTCTCTGTAGCGGCTGCGCTAAGTTATGTTTTCACTAGCAGTGCAGGGTTCCCTTTTCTCCGCGTTCTATCCAGCATTTGCTACTGCCTGTCTTTTGGATACAAGCCGTTGTAGCTGGGGTGAGATCTCTCATTGCAGTTTTCATCTGCGTTTCTCTGATCATCAGTGATGTTGGATACCTTTCCTTACGCCTGTTTGATATTTGTGTGTCTTCTTTTGAGAAATGTCTGTTCAAATCTTTTGCCCATTTTCAATCCATTATTAGATTTTTTTAATAAAGTTGTTTGAGCTTTCATGTGTTCTTGTTACTGATCCTTGTCGGATGGGCAGTTTGCAAATATCGTCTCCCACTCTGGGGGTCATCTCCTCACTTTGTCGACTGTTTCCTTTGCTGTGAAGAAGCTTTTTAACCTGACGTGACTCCATTTGTCCGTTTTTGCTTTGGTTGCCTGTGCTTGTGGGAATTACTCAAGAAATCTGCCCGGGTGGATGTCCTGGAGAGTTCAGCCAATGTTTTCTTGTTATAGTTTCATAGTTTGAGGTCTTTAAGTTTAAGCCTTTAACTCATTTTGATTTGATTTTTTTTTTCTGTTTTGGTGGAGAATGTCATTGGTACTTTGATAGAGATTGCATTGAATCTACAGATTGCTTTTGGTGGGCATCAGCGTTATAACAGTATTGATTCTTCCAATCCACAAACATTGAGTACCTTTTTATTTTTATTTTTTTGAGCCCTCTTCAGTTTATTTCATTACTGTTTCATGTTCTTCATCGTAGAGATACTTCACTTCTTTGGTTTAGTTAATATTTTTATTTGTGACTGTGGTAAGTGGGATTACTTTTTTGATTTTTTTTTTCAGATTGTTTAGCATTTGTATATAGAAATGCAACTCATTTGTGTATGTTAATTTTATATCCTGTAACTTTACTGAATTTGTTTATCAGTTCTAATATTTTTGGTGGAATCTTGAGTTTTTCCTCCAATTATAAGATCATATCATCTGCAAACAATAATTATTTTACTTCTTTTTTTTTTTTCCAACTTGAATGCCCCTTATTTCTTTCTCTTGTCTGGTTGCTTTGGCTGGGACTTTCAGTACAATCTTGAATAACAGTAGTGAAAGTGGGCATCTTTGTCATGTTCAGGTCTAAGAGAAAAGTCTTTAGCTTTTCACTCAGTGTAATACTAGCTGTGGGCCTGTCATATATGGCTTTTCTTATGTTGATGTTTGTTTTTTCTGAACCCAGTTTTTTAAGAGATTTTATCATAAAGTGATGTTAACTTTTTCACATGCTTTTTCAGCACCAATTGAGATGATCATATGGATTTTTTTCTTTCATTCTGTTGATATGGTATATGACAATGATTGATTTGTAAATGTTGAACCATCCTTGCAGTCCTGGGATAAACTTCACTTGGTTATAATGAATGATCTTCTAAATGTATTGTTGAATTTAGTGTGCTAATATTTTGTTGAAGATTTTTGCATCATTATTAGATATATTAACCTGTGCTGTTGTTGTTATTTTTGAGTCAGAGTCGTGCTCTGTTACCATGCTGGAGTGCAGTGGTGTGATCTCTGCTCATTGTAATCTCTGCCTCCCAGGTTCAAGCAATTCTTCTGCCTCAGCCTCCTAAGTAGCTGGATTATAGGCATGCACCACCACACCCAGCTATTTTTGTATTTTTTTTTAGTAGAGACAGGGTTTCACCATGTTGGCCAGGATGACCTCGATCTCCTGACCCATGATCTGCCTGCCTTGGCCTCCCAAAGTGCTGGGATTACAGACATAAGCCACCATGTCTGGCCCTGTATTTTTATTTGATGTGTCTTTGGTCTTGGTGTCAGGGTAATACTGGCCTCGTAGAAGGAGTTTGGAAGTATTCCCTTCTCTTCTATTTTCCTGACAGTTTGAGTAGGATCGGTGTTATTCTTCTTTAAATGGTTGATAGAATTCAGCAGAGAAGCCACTGGGTCCTGGGCTTTTCTTTACCAGACTTTTACTATGGCTTTGATCTCATTACTTGTTATGGGTCTGTTTAGGTTTCACATTTCTTCATGGTTCAATCTTGGTAGGTTGCATGTGTCTAAAAATTCATCAATTTCTTCTAGATTTTCCAACTTATTGGCATATAGTTGCTCATAATAGCCACTAAGAGTGCTTTGAATTTCTGTGATATCAGTTGTAATGACTCCTTTTTCATCTCTCTCTTTTATTTTTTTATTTGGGTCTTCTCTCTTTTTTGCTTAGTTAATCTGGCTAAAGATTGGTTTACCTTTTTTTCTTAAAAAAAGTGTATTTTGTTGATCTTTTGTGGGTTTTTTCATTTCAAATTTATTTATTTATGCTCTTATCTTTATTATTTATTTTCTACTGAGTTTTGAGTGGGTTTGTTGTTGCTTTTTTATTTATTTAGGATGCATTGTTAGGTTATTTATTTGAAGTTTTCCTTCTTTTTTGATGTAGGCACCTACAGCAATAAATTTCCCTCTTAGTGCTGCTTTCACTGTATTCATAGGTTTCAATATATGTGTTTCCACTATCATTTGTTTCAATAAAGTTTCCAATTTTCTTCCTTACTTCTTCACTGACTCACTGATCATTAAAGAACATGCTGTTTAATTTCTAGGTATTTGTAAACTTCATGGAAATTTTGAAATTATTCATGTTCATGATTTCTAGTTTTCTTCCATTGTGATCAGAGACGATGCCTGATATTATTTCAATTTTCAAATGTTTTAAGACTTGTTTTTTGACCTAACCTATGATTGTCTTTGATAATGATCCATGTGCTAAAAAGAAGAATGTGTATGCTGCAGCCACTGAATGAAATGCTCTTCAAACATCTGTTACGTTCATTTTCTTCTATAACACAGATTAAGTCAAATGTTGCTTTGTTGAGTTTCTGCCTGGGAGATCTGTCCAATGCTGAAAGTGGGGTGTTGAAGTCTCCAGCTATTATTGTACTGAGGTTTCTCTGTCTCTTTATCTCTAATAATATTTGCCTTACATACCTGGATACCCCAGTGTTGGGAGCATATATATGTGCAATCCTTATATCTTCTTGCTGAATTGCCCCTTTATCATTATGTAATGATCTTTGTCTCTTTATGTCTTGAAATATATTTTGTCTGATATAAGTATAGCTACTCCTGCTCTTTTTATTATTTCCATTGAATGAAATATCCTTCTTTTAATTTCTTTATTTTTACTCTATGTGTATTTTTGTAGGTAAAGTTTCTTGTAGGGAACAGACCACTAGGTTTTATTTTTTCATCCATTCAACCACTCTATATCTTTTGATTGGAAAGTTTAATCCATTTCCACTGTTATTATTAATAATTAGGAACTTACTCTTGACAGACTGATTTTTTTCAAAGTTCATACCGCCCAATTACATTTTCATTATGAAGTCTACAGAATTGTCCAAATCTCAACAGTGCTCAGCAGTGAGTTCAGCACTCAGCCTTCATGCTCCGTGGACTGTGTGCTAGGGTTCTCACCCCATGTTCTTTGTAAAAGGCACTGAACATGTTCATAAACTTGAGGTATAATTTAATTGGCAAAAGCTAAGATACTTTGGCTCCTAATAAGAAGCCATCAATAAAATTAATTAGCACTCATCTTCAGAAGTAAATCAAGGTTTACAATTTTTAAAGTCCTTCTAGCCTTATCTTACATAGAATCACATGCCTTCTTCTGGATGATTTTCATGTAGGCATTGTGAATTACCTTGCATATATAAATAACAGCACAGTTGCTCACACACAGTAGGCACTTAGTAAGTCTCTGTTGCTTTGATTTAGTTAACACCAGAGCTGTCTGATGGAAGGATAAGAAAAGGCCTCCTCGCAAGAGCAGGGACCCCTGTCTTGCGTTGATGATCTTGCTTTCTTCTTCCCTTTAAAGGTTTATGAAAAGTCTATCTGGTGTCCATCTCATGGTGTTCGATTGCTGCACACACAGCTCATTTCGGCCACACTATCTTCCCATCCCCTCAGGTACCAATTAAAAAGGTAACAGGAAAAAAGTCTGAAGCATAAATGTGTAACATGAAGAATTTCTTCAGGTGAAAAACTTTGAAGACCCAGAAATAGCACATTTTTGTGGCAGGTGAGGCTCTCCATTCCTGGGGGCTGCCTGTGTATTTCACAGAACCTACTAAGTGTTTGTCACTGTCACCTCTCTGCTAGCTCTTTTTCAGTGCTCCAGCCGCAGGACGATACGCCAGGTGCCTCAGGTGGAGAAGGCTGGACAGGGCAGTGAGTAGGCCTGTATTCCAGCCGCAGGACGATACGCCAGGTGCCTCAGGTGGAGGAGGCTGGGCAGGGCAGTGAGTAGGCCTGTATTCCAGCCGCAGGACGATACTCCAGGTGCCTCAGGTGGAGGAGGCTGGGCAGGGCAGTGAGTAGGCCTGTATTCCAGCCGCAGGACGATACACCAGGTGCCTCAGGTGGAGGAGGCTGGGCAGGGCAGTGAGTAGGCCTCTATTCCAGCCTCAGGATGATACACCAGGTGCTTCAGGTGGAAGAGGCTGGACAGGGCAGTGAGTAGGCCTGTATTAATTTCCTGTTGTGAGTTGCAAAGTATTCCCACAAATTTAGTGGTTGAAATAATGCACATTTGTTATCCTATAATTCTCTAGACAGACATTTAAAATGGGTCTCATTGTGCTAAAATCAAAGCTGGCAAGGCTGCATTTCCTTGGGAGGCTGCAGGGGAGAATCGCTGTCCTTGCCTTCCAGCTTCTAGAGGGCACCAGGTGCTTCAGCTCTTGGCCCAGCCTCCATGTTCACAGCCAGCAGGCCAGCATCTCCAATTCCCTCTGACTACCCCTCTTGCTCTCTCCTTTGACTTATAAAGACGCTTATGATTCCACTGTTCAGCTGGGAAATTAATCATATTTTTAAATCCCCCATTTCAAGATCCTTAACTTAATCACACGTCACCTAAGGGATCATATTCACAGGCTCTGGGGATCGGGGTGTAGACATCTTTGGGGGGGGCTCTGATTGTGCCCACCACAGGTCTCTCATCTTCACAGAACTTTGTGACCTTACAGATGGGGCGTGTATTAAAGAGACATTTTCATCAAACTAGAAAATGGTATCAACTAATCTGAACTAAGGGCTCAATGCTGAATTTTTATTATTCCTTTATAGAAGCTTTTTATATTGATCTTAGTTGAATGTCTGTCTTCGCTGAGTGTTTCAGGAATGTTTTTTTAACAGGAAACGTCCAAGTCCATCTACACAAAGTGATGGCATTTGACAGTCCTTCCATAATTAATAAATTGAGAGTATGTTTGCAGGTTCTAGTGGGGGACACGGCTGCTCATGTGCCCTTAACCAAAGGCCAGTCCTCCTCTATCGGGGACGGTTGTCCTCCTTGACCGAGCGCGCTGCTTCAGAAGACGTGTGTGTGGGGCGGTGAGGGAGGATGGGGACACCCGCCTAGGCAGCCACATCAGCCAAATCAATCCTGGTGATCAGTGGGACAACAGGTGTCACAGCCAGGTTGCCCTCATGTCCGTGATGAATAAATTGATACCAGTGAACACAGTTCATCTTTCTGGGCTTTCCTCTGATTATTTGAAATCTGTAGGCATCTAATTTTATAAGAATGAGTATCTCCCATCCTCCTATTTATTACTCTTCTGATTAACGTTGGTTTCTAAGATGTCTATAGGTGGAAAATGGTCTGATAATGGCTGGAATTTTGGAAATTGATTAAAATACCTTTAGTTTGCCCAACAATTTCTTCCTGATATTACTGGAAAAGTCATATTAGTGAAAACATTTTCCACTCTATCTGGTAGGTATGGAGTTAAGGATTCACATTCATACCTTTATATGAAAGTCACAGAAATCTTTAACATGGAAAACAGAGAAACACTTTGGATACTAAAGTGCTTCAAAGAATCCCACAGCCAGGAGTGGCTCTGTATGGCCTTGAGTTAAGATACGCAGCATCCAGTTACCTAATCTCTTAACGGAGAGTCCAGGGTTTTTCCTGACATTACACTTTGAATGAGTTATAGACATAGCATTAAAATATAATACCAACTGCTGAATTCCTGGTTTAAATGTTGCCAAGCCTCAAAGCTTGATCAGCTTAACGAGTCTTTTCTTCTCCTGAAGAAAGAAACGCAGGCTCAAGGAGTCACCAAGCTCAGAGTGTGCCATGCCCTGGAGGAGGCCTGGAGCTCAGGATGGCCTACCTCGTCCTCCAGGACTCTACAGGGCTCAGCACCATCCACTCTCAGTCAGCCCAGTCCATGCACTGACACAGGCAATGGAGCTGGCCAAAGGGCATGAGTCATCCTCCAGAATTCCTATCCATACTTCTAATCTTTTCTCTATTTTTCAATGTTCTTTTTTCAACACCTGTGCCTATTAAAATAAAATCACTCTGGGGCCGGGCGCGGTGGCTCAAGCCTGTAATCCCAGCCCTTTGGGAGGCTGAGGCAGGTGGATCACGAGGTCAAGAGATCGAGACCATCCTGGTCAACATGGTGAAACCCCGTCTCTACTAAAAATACAAAAAATTAGCTGGGCCTGGTGGCGCGTGCCTGTAATCCCAGATACTCGGGAAGCTGAGGCAGGAAAATTGCCTGAACCCAGGAGGCAGAGGTTACAGTGAGCCGAGATCGCGCCATTGCACTCCAGCCTGGGTAACTAGAGCGAAACTCTGTCTCAAAAAAAAAATAATAATAATAAAAAATAAAATCACTCTGGGTGCAATAGTTAGCCTTGCTAACATAGTCTACACTGGGGAGCTGTTCTCAAACTGTAATTCAAGTATGCTGTGTTGTTAATCTGAGCACACAAGTGGTGTGCTAGAAACCAATTGTCCATTCCTGTTGAGTATGCTTCATGTAATTTAGAATGTACAACAGGATACAATGTTTCATGTAACTTCTAAGGGGAAATAGCTTTTCCTCCACATCTTTACCCTAATAAGGACCTCAAAATAACATGGTAGCCTTCTCAGCTCTCCCAGGTGATGTGGCTGGCTAGAAAGCTAGAGGAATCTCTAGCCTTTGGTTTGCAGGGAGAGCCTGGACTGCTGGCTGAAGCAGGCAGGCCACAGGGCAGCCCATCGTTGCCCTATGGCAGTATCATGTCTTGCCAAAGGCCATGTCATATCAAGTCAGTCTGTGTTTCTGCCACCATTTCCCCTCTTCCCTACACCTGCACTCTGAGCTGGCACTGTTCCTGGAGCCTGCAGTCTAAGTAGGAGAAAGAGCCCTTCACACCTGTGATAGGTCAGCTTATGCTGAGCTGATGCAAGCTTCGCTTTTCCCAGGGACTTCGAGCCTTGTCACCGATACCGAACTTGGGATGTTCAGTCTTCAAGATTCAACTTCCTCATTTAGAATATGGGGATGTTATCTGCCCTGTCCACTGTGCAGGATGTTGTGAGAATAAAGTAAAAGAATTGGTCAGAAGCATTTTGCATACCATAAAGCACTGTGGGAGGCACACTTTTATCCTTTTTATATTTATGAGATTATTATTTTTCCCTCCTCGTAAGTCCATCAACTAAGAGTCTTGCAAAAGTTCACAGTTTAATTTTGTAAATGGACACAAACAAAAACCCACATTGGTTGGTCTTTGGGAAAACAACCCTTTTCCAACAAAGACGAGGAAGCAGCAAAGACTGGTCAGCATTTTCTCAGATTGTGACTTTGCATAAAGCAGTTGTGTGGAGTTTGTATGTGAACATCTTTTGATAAGTTTGAGTATTTTCTTATATGACTGAAAATGCATGATCGAAATAGGAACGTATTTGAAATGATGGTCTCCAAGATTGTGTGAGTATTTTATTATGAAATCTGCATTTAATTGCCTTTAGTCATTCAAAAACTTTTCTGTCAGTGTGCCCTGCCTATCCTGCATGTGGCCTTTCTTCCGGAATGGCTGCTAACAAGGTTGCCAATTAGAGTGAACATTTCTCAATGATGTGAGCGTCTTTCCACTGGAAGCTGACTTCAAGCCTCCTTGTCACTTCGTGTGCGGAAATGTGTCATGTAACAATCGGATGCCAAAAGTGACTCCGCTACTTTGCTGGCCATTCCCACCAGAATCCAAAACTAAGAAACAGAACTATGAGAAAGACACGCATTTGGATTTCCGTGTGTGCTGCCATATGAGTCTCATGAGTCTTACGTGTTTCTGTAAGTAGAAGCACCGTGGCTGGCATGCAGCACGTGGCCCACCAGCTACGTTTCCGCAGGGCCCCTGGAGAGACATACCGTGTGCAAGGTCAGACGTCTACTCTATTCTGCGTTATACACACTAGGTACCACGGAAGCTTGTGAGCCAGCATGATCCTCCTTCACAGCTAGCCTAAACAATTATGAAGTCTGTGAGTTTGCACCCCTCTTTTGTGGGGGGAACCTTAAATCCCACTGTCCCAATTAAGGGAGGTGCCATGTGAAGGTGTAGTCCAATGTAAGCAAACTTATCGAATGATAAGTTTTTATAGAAAGTTATTTATTTTGCATAAATTATTTTATTTGCAAAAGAAATCACCAAGAATATCTTTGAATGGTAAACTTCCTTAGGGCTTTTCAAATAGGCCACCCCTGCCCAAACCTTGCTTTTAACTTGTTGCTTAGGAAAGTGTAATAAAGTGTATTTTTACTTAAGACAATTTCAGTTCCTCAGTGTCAGCACTTCTGCCTTTTTCCTCTTGTTTTCCAGCCTCAGGGCAGCCTCCCCCTTGTGCTTCCACCTACCCGGGCCCTTCCTTCCCTCTCCCCTGATCCTGTTGCCACTGCCGCTTGGTCTGCAGACAGCCCTCCCTCCATTCTCCTCTTGCGCAGGCGCCTTCCTGTTTCCTTCCTAGAGAGCTGGTCTTTCTTGTTTCCATCCTCTTCTTTGCTAAACATGGGCACATCTTGTGTAGAGGAACGTTCTTCATTTCCTCGGGATTTTCTGCCATGAAAACTCCTTAGCCACATTCTGCTTTATACTGTGATGTAGGCCTATGCCTGCTCACTAGAACAAAAACTATTTGTGGTCCTGATAACACTTGAAATGGGCCTTCCTCCTGGGTGGCGGCTGTTGCACCTTGTGAGGCATACACAGTCACATGGGACTGGGGACTCTTGCCCACGGTACTCCGAGTGACCAGTGCTTGATAAATGGGAGCTGGATGCATGAATGAAGGACTGAATTTGTTTTTGCAATGTTTGTTGAGAGAGCCTCTCTTATGTGCCAGCCATTGTCATAGATGTAGTCTTCATGAGACCAAACTGAGTGAAATGACAGATGAAGGAGAAAAGACTTAGAGCCGCACATTTTCTTGTAGCTAAAGCAGCAAGTTCTTTCCCAAATTTGAAGTTTATCTTCATACTAAGCCCCGGAATGCACTTGAACTGGTGGTGACCATCACTCAGTTACATGTAGCAAGTTAATAATTTTGGATCAAGTAACATGTGTGCTTTTCTTATTTGTCTGTTTGGGAGACACTGGGCCTGTGCTGCTTTGCAGAGATTGGGAGAGGAAGAAAGATGGATCTGGTCTCGGTGCTCATGGGCTCATTTTTAGGAATGTTTTGCCTCTTACGCTTCCTGGTAAGGAACTCTGATCTTCCAGTTACTTGAGGCAAGCTCATACTTTGAACACTTTGTCTTTTTCCTCCCTGCCTTTCCTCCTCCTACCAGCCTGCTTCCTCCTTCTCCCTTTCTCTTCCTTTTCCTGTCTTTTTTCTTTTTTCCTTCAATCAACCTATCAGTGTATATTGAGCACTTCCTTAAATGCAAGGTGGGATATAGTACTATATGTGTGTGTGTATGTGTGCGTATGCGTGTGTATGTGTGTGTGTATATGTGTATGTATGTGTGAGTAGGCGTATCTGTGCGTGTGTGTACATATGTATGTACGTGTGTGCACATGTGTACATGTTTGTGTGTGTGTGTGTGTATGTGTGTATCTTGCTTGTAGCTCCCACCAAAATCCAAAACCAGAAAACAAATAAAAACATAAGAAAGACACAGATTTGGGACCCTGTGTGTGCTGCCATATGAGTCTTGTGTGTTCCTATAAATGGAAGCAGTGTGGCTGGAATGTGACATGTGGCCTGCCAGTGACTTTTCTGCAGGCCCCAGGGAAGTCCTGGCCTCGTAAAGCAGTGAGCACGCAGGCAGCTCAGAGTAGAGCCAGAGAACTGAGGAGAACGTGGGCCCGGCTGCGGCTACAGAAAGGAGTAAGGCAGATTCACTTCGTGGGGCTTCCCCCCTGCGTTCCTGCTTTTCACTCTTTTCTCATTCCTTTGTTTTGTGGTGGGGCACCAAAAAAATGTATTTTACAAGAAAGCAATATACATTTAAAAGTCCCTTTTGGCCAGGTGTGGTGGCTCACGCCTGTAATTCCAGCACTTCAGGAGGCCGAAGCTGGTGGATCACAAGGTCAGGAGTTCGAGACCAGCCTGACCAACATGGTGAAACCGCATCTCTACTAAAAATATAAAAATTAGCCAGACGTGGTGTCAGGCACCTGTAATCTCAGCTACTCTGGAGGCTGAGGCAGAGAATTGCTTGAACCTGGGAGGCGGAGTTTGCATTGAGCCAAGATCACACTACTGCACACCAGCATGCATGACAGGATGAGACTCCATCTCAAAAAAAAACGTCCCTTTTAAGAGCACACATTTTTAATCCACTGGATGTGGCACGAAGTGTGCAGTTACGGCACCTATGAGCTTCTTACTTTATTAAACACATTCACTAATACACAAAATTCAGAACTCAAAGAAAATATTCGCAGTAGCGTTACAGCATCCAATCCCAAGATAAATAAAGGGGCTCACGTGCCGCAGCATGATCCTTTCTGTTTCCATCTTTCCCTCTGTCTTTCGCCAATACGTGAAGTGGTGGCTGCCATTCACTCACAAGCTAAACCCCAACTCGCAGGGACAGTCTGAAAGGAAAATCAGGGCGTTATTCTGATCGTGGTTCTGAACAACAAGACTTTTGACCTAAATATCTAAGTTGTTAAAATTGAAACTCTTTTTCCACATCCTTGACAGTGGTGGGAACAGAAACACACTGTGTAACCTCCGGCTGAGGCCGCCGGCATGACGCACCTGGGCTGGCGGGGAAGGTGACCGCGTGTTTGACCGGAGGACTGACTCTGTGGGAGGAAAGCGATGATAAATTGGAAGTGTGGACACTGCTATGTCAGTGACACTAATTGTCACCTTCAAATAATATAATTCAAGTCCATATGGAAGTAAGAGGTGCATTATCATTTTCTTGTTTTGCTTTAGAGAGACTTAGACAAAGGATTAGATACACCTATTTTAATTTGCATTGCTGTGGAAAATATATTTAATGGTGTACTATTTCGAAATAGCAATAAACAAAGAGTAAAAAATGAATGATTCAAATTCTTCCATCTAAAAATGACCACCGTTGCCATGCTGTTATCCATTGACCCCATATTTTCTTGATCATTTATACTTTTTTTTTCTTTTTAGACAGAGACTCACTCTGTTGCCCAGGCTGGAGTGCAGTGGTGCGATCTCGGCTCACTGCAACCTCTGCCTTCTGGGTTCAAGAGATTCTTCTGCCTTACCCTCCTGAGCAGTTGGGACTATAGGTGTGTGCCACCACACCCAGCTAATTTTTGTTATTTTTAGTAGACACAGTGTTTCACCATGTTGACCAGGATGGTCTCGATCTTCTGACCTCCTGATCCACCTGCCTTGGCCCCCCTGACAAAGTGTTGGGATTACAGGCATGAGCCACCGGGCCTGGCCTTGCGCTGCTTCTTCTTCTTCCTTCTTTCTTCTTTCTTCTTCCTTCTTTCTTCTTTCTTCTTCTTCTTTCTCTTCTTCTTCTTCTTCCTCTTCTTCTTCTTTCCTCTTCTTTCTTCTTCTTCATCTTTTTTTATTGTAGTTTAGGTTTGGGGATACATGTGAAGAACATGCAAGATTATTGCATAGGTACACACATAGCAGTGTGATTTGCTGCCTTCCTCCCCATCACCTATATCTGACATTTCTCCCAATGCTATTTCTCCCCAACTCCCCCCCCACCGCTGTCCCTCCCTTATTTCCCCCAACAGACCCCAGTGTGTAGTGCTCCCTTCCCTGTGTCCATGTGTTCTCATTGTTCATCACCCGCCTATGAGTGAGAATATGCACTATTTCATTTTCTGTTCTTGTGTCAGTTTGCTGAGAATGATGTTCTCCAGGTTCATCCATGTCCCTACAAAGGACACGAACTCATCGTTTTTGATTGCTGCATAATATTCCATGGTGTATATGTGCCACATTTTCCCAGTCCAGTCTATCATGGATGGGCATTTGGGTTGGTTCCAGGTCTTTGCTATTGTAAACAGT
>CM052654.1:140234217-140274130 GCA_028533165.1 Leontopithecus rosalia
ATTTCATTTTCTGTTCTTGTGTCAGTTTGCTGAGAATGATGTTCTCCAGGTTCATCCATGTCCCTACAAAGGACACGAACTCATCGTTTTTGATTGCTGCATAATATTCCATGGTGTATATGTGCCACATTTTCCCAGTCCAGTCTATCATGGATGGGCATTTGGGTTGGTTCCAGGTCTTTGCTATTGTAAACAGTGCCGCAATGAACATTCGTGTGCATGTGTCCTTAGAGTAGAACAATTTATAATCTTTTGGATATATACTCAGTAATGGGATTGCTGGGTCAAATGGAATTTCTGTTTCTAGGTCCCTGAGGAATCGCCATACTGTCTTCCACAATGGTTGAACTAATTTACACTCCTACCAGCAGTGTAAAAGTGTTCCTATTTCTGCACATTCTCTCCAGTATCTGTTGTCTCCAGATTTTTTAATGATAGCCATTCTAACTGGCATGAGATGGTGTCTCAATGTAGTTTTGATTTGCATTTCTCTCATGACCAGTGATGATGAGCATTTTTTCATATATTTGTTGGCCTCAAGTATGTCTTCTTTTGTAAAGTGTCTGTTCATATCTTTTGCCCATTTTTGAATGGGCTTATTTTTTTCTTGTAAATCTGGTTTAGTTCTTTGTAGATTCTGGATATCAGCCCTTTGTCAGATGGGTGAACTGCAGAAATTTTTTCCCATTCTGTTGGTTGCCGATTCACTCTAATGACTGTTTCCTTTGCCGTGCAGAAGCTGTGGAGTTTGATTAGGTCCCATTTGTCTATTTTGGCCTTTGTTTACAATTAGTTTTTAAAGCAAATCATGAAATATTTTACATGGGAAAGATATCACGCTGAGAATTTAACTTTTATTTAATGAGCTGGTCAGTTACTAGAGTAAGAGACAAAGAGGAATAGAGAAGAAAGAAGTAAAAGGATGGAAGAAAGAATGGCAGAAAAGGAAAACAAACTCAGAGAAAAGGAGATGAATGCAAGGAGACCCCGCGGGGGGAGAGAGGGATCAAGAGCTCCCCCAGCAGCTCTCTGCTCTGTCTGGGGGACTTCACCTCTCAATTCCACTCATGAAATATCAGATTAGCAGGTTATCCTCCTGCCTTTTCTGCTGATGTTGCCTGTTGTTTATTTTCATTGGTTTGCTGTAGTTTGGAGAGCCAAACCAGCCCACTGGGGAGCAAGAGGAAAGTATTCTTTGGGTCTTGCCAGCAGTGATGAGAGTAGGTTTTGGAACCAGATACAATGAAGCCAGTCTTAGGTTGACAGCATGGCATCACAGCCCATCCCTGGTGTAAACCTCAAAGGATACTGCCCATCCTGACTTCAAAGTTTGAAGCTATTCCTTTCAGACTAACTCATAACTCACCTATAAGTGACCAGTCATCACTTCTATGTCTCTAATGCTTTAACTTTCCTTGAATTTGTTTCACTAATTTCACTGCATGTGAAATCGAAAGTGTGTTAGCTGCTACCAGTGTGCACTGTGGCTATAGTGAAGAATGTGAAGAATTATCAATCTATAAAAACATTATCTAGGCAACTTAGAGTGGACTCATTTTAGGTCTCATGGAGAGAGTGTCTCTTTTTCCTTCCTCTGTCTTTGTCTGCCTGTGTACATGCACACATGTATATACTTGACATTTTCCACTGGGCATTCTGTTATGTCATGGTGGCTGCAAAGGCCAAAGAGGAGCTGGGGGTTGGCTCTAAACTAGAAATAGTCGTGTCCATTCGTGTACTAATTTCGCATTTCCATTGCTTTCGTATATGCATTATCAGGTTAAGAGACTCTCTTAATGAGAATTACCTTATCTTAATTTTTAGAGATCAGGGGCCAGGCTCAGTGTGAACAGGAGGCTGGATCACCGTCCCGCAGGAGCTGGCATGTGGAAAACTGACACTTAACCAATTGTCACTCTTGCTCAGGGTCTTGGCAATGCCCTGCCCACCCTGGCACCTGCTACTATTCCACATCACAAGAGACCAAGATAAACAGAGAGATCAGCTACCCGGAGATTGGGGTGTCTACAGCTGTGGGGGCTGCTATGGGAAAGGGCAGCTTTTAGTCAAGTAGGGCTTGCTTTCTGCTTATCGTGGAACGTGTAGAGATGTATTTATTTCACTTTCAATCATTGCATCGCAGTGTTTTTATTGCGAATTGATCTCTAAGAGTGCTTCAGTAGCAGAGCTCCTACGCCGGGATTGTAAAGCAGCAGCTTGCAGATACATGCTGCACACAGGGATCACCTCTCAGCTGTGATTCTGCTGTGGGGTGCTGGGCCCTTAGTGTCCCCTGTTCCCCAAACAATGAAGAACAACTGACTTTGGGTGTCACCGAGCACAGCGGGTCTCAAACAAGTGATAGATGGCAGTCTCCATACACTTTGTAAAAGAAGTGTTTCTCCAAGTGCCTATTTACTGAAGCCTTGTTGCACCACAGATATGTCTGAAACTGCACCCAGGGACCCCAGCCTTCCTTTGTGGCCACATAAATGAATCACTCTCTGGGAATCCTGTGGGAGCATTATTGATCTGGTCCCAAATCCTCATTTTCTAGATTAAAAAATTGAGGCCCAGAGAGCAGGTACCTTGTGCAGACACACAGAGTTCATGGGTGCCCAGCAAGGACTGGCTTCCCAGCAGCAGATAATACCCTTGATTTACCTTCTTTACAATAAGTCAATACGGCAATTCAGGTTCCCTCTACATTCTGTGGTTCTCAGAAATATCTGAGGATTCAATATCCTAAAAAGTTTCCACTAAGAAACCTGAAAACATTTTCTCTTCTTTCAACATGTCATGCTCTTATCTTTTCATTATGGAGGAATCATAACCTGCCTTTCTGTCAGGATCTGACATGTGGACCGTGGAAGCCTGTAGCATCTGCATCTCTGCCCCACCCTTTAAACAGCCTGACTTTACCTTACACGTGGTACCAATGTGTGGCAAGGGGAGACACAGGGGACCGCTGTCCCGGGTTGCCTCTGACTCTGAGGTTCCCAGGAGACCCTGGCTGCCCAATGAGACAGAACCCAGGTGCAGATGCCATCTCTGCCACTTGTGGACCTGCAGCCTGTGTGGTCCTGAAGAGTGACTTAAGCTGCCCGGCCCCCCCTTTGGAGGAAGGACATTCCCAATCCAGAGGCTTCAGGGTCTTGGGTGGTTCATGTGGAGGGGCTGGAACCCACCGAATGCCGCAGGCCAGGTGCCGGCCTCTGCGGTGTTCTGAAAAGAGGCTCCTTCTCACTGACCTTCTGGAGGATTTTGCATAAAGAGGCCATGAGGGGAAAGTCTATTCAGTTATGCATTTTAAGCAACTTAAAACACTTACAAAAATTGCTTTTTGTTAGGAAGAGAATGATGTTTGGCACTTCTGGATACAGAAGCACATCCCTTGTTCTGCCATTCTCCATCCAAACCACCAGCACGGAGATGCGAGGAGACTTCCTTGCTCCCTGTGAAGGACCAGCCACATCTCCTGCCCTGGGTTCAGCGTGGCTTGTGTGAGGGAAGGGTGATTGGCACTCCTGCTCCTCATGGGTTGCTGTGCTTGTGTGAAAGTGCCAGTTATTGGTTAGTTGTGGGCAGCTGAAATCTTCAGCTGAAATAAGGTGGGAAGGGAGGGGTGAGGGGTGGGGCCAGGGCCGGGAGAAGGAGCCAAGAAGAATCCAGAAAGGGAAGAGTGAGATGGGAAAATCTGAGCATCTCCTTCGGAAACATCCACCCATGAGTCTTCACCAGTTTTTGAGGCAGGCTGAGGGAAACTCGGAACGTGCCGTGTGATGTGATGGGTTATTTGTAATTTGTTAATCCTTGGGCTCCTTTACGAATATGGAGGGTCGTGATCTGCTGTATCTATGTGTCTCAAAAATGCAAATGCAATGGAAATGAAACTCCTGGGTTTTCAATAAACAGTAGATTCGCTGCCCCTCAGCCTACTGGTTGTAAAAGCCATTCACAACCACATTTTTCTGATGCTGGAGAAATATTTTAATTAGAAATGAAGAGTACATGAGGGAGAGTGCACCTTATACAGATATAGAATTAAACACTGAATTCACAATTTTACCGCAGAAATCAGCCAGTCTGTCGGGGTTAGTACGTTATCATGGTGGTGATGTATTTCGGGGTACAGTGTGTGGGGACCGGGCAGGGGCTGCATGCTCACGTGTGCCCATCAGAATGTAGCAGAATGGTGAGAAATCAAACTCACGCAATGTGAAGGCCAGAGGAACCAGGAAATACAGCCCCTGTGGGAAAACCAGGTCAAATGTTAGTGCCAATAACGACAGGGCTGGAGGTGAGAGACCCAGGAGCACGGGAGACACCACCCAGCGAGCAGGCACCCCACTAAAGGCAAGCTGTGAGGTGGATGCTAACCAGCTAACCAGCTAACACACGCCCTCTAAGGGGAAGCTGTGAGATGTTAACCAGCTAACCAGCTAACACACACCTCTCTAAGGAGAAGCTGAGACGGAAACGCTAACCAGCTAATGCACACCCCCCTTTAAGGGAAGCTGTGAGGGGGATGATAACCAGATAACCAGATAATACACACCCCTCTAAGGGGAGGCTCTGAGGGTGATGATAACCAGCTACACACACCCTCTAAGGGAAAGCTGTGCATGAGATATTAACCAGCTAACCGGCTAACAGATACCCCACTAAAGGGAAGCTGTGAGGGAGACACCAACCAGCTAACCAAGTAACACACACCCCTCTAAGGGAAGCTGTGAGGGAGATCCTAACCAGCTAACCAGCTGACAGACACCCCCTAAGGGGAGGCTGTGAGGGAGACGAGATACTAACCAGCTGCATACACTCCTCTAAGGAACACTGAGGGAGGCGCTAAGCAGCTAACAGACTCTCCTCCAAGAGGAAGCTGTGGTTGCCACAACAAATCTAGCTTGGAAAAGGAGAAATTGGTGGGTTATGACAAATGCATTGGCAGGCAGACAACAGACAGTGGAAGAGGCAGAGAGAAAGGGAAAGTGAAAAGGGGGAGATCCAGGGTGAGGAGCCAGCAGAGAGGGACGAGGACCGAAGGCCAAGGGGAGCTGCAGACAAGGTCTGGGAGGATGACCAGAGGTGCGAGCAGGGGGGCGTGCAGCGAGGTGTGACGGCTCATCCATTTCAACGTGCCAGCACAATGCCATCTGAGCCTCTTTAAACAATAGCCATGTGAGTTCTCCAAGCTCCCAACTCACCCAGCTCAGTGAGTAGAGCTTTGTATTCTCAAGCTGAGACCTGAACCAGAACTTACTCTGCAATGCGAGTCAGGACGTTCTGTAACCTTTTTAAGGCACTGCTTCCTAAAGATTGCCACTTAGAAGGACTGTGGTTTTAGGTGAAGTGGGCCCTTTAGGAGGCACTGTTGACTTTGTAGATGAGGCGAAGTGCTGTTGCCAACTTGAGCTGCGGGAGCTCCATGGCACAGGGCTTTTTCTTCATCTGTAATCTTCTTGGCTCCAGCATTAATAAACAGCAAAGGTGTATATGATGCACCCAAAGGTAGTCTCTCAAACTTTGAGATGGGTCCCTCCTGTAAATGCATTGAAGCACTTTTGTACAATCACAGAAACTTCTGAATTCAGCACCATGAGGATGTGTGTGTCTGTCTTCGCTGTCTTTATTCTGCAGACTCTAATCAGAGCCTTTCTGTTTTACAATCTTCGGAGCAGGAAAGCCAAGACAAGTGTGAAATTATAAGCTCATCTAACACTATTCTTTTACATTGAAATGATCTAGAAAAGGGCAACATGTATGAATTGTATTCTCCTTGCCTATTTCATGCTTAATTCCAATTTTTAAGGAGTAGAATAATAATGGGGGCACACATTAAAGAGACAAGTAGACTGTGCATTTCACAAATGTCACTTCTTGACCTGATAAATGTGAGTAGCCATTTAAAACTCACTGAATAGACTTTCAGAGTAGATTGATTTCACGTTTTATTATACAAAATAAGCATGGACCTATCTAAGAGCTACAAGCCTGGCGATGAGCTCAGTGCTGAGTGTACCCACTGTCTCTCCTGTATTTCGGACTGTCATTGGGCATAGTGAAAGGCCACCAGCTTGGCAGGCCAATGCAGGGTGAGAATCTGGACTCCTTTGCAGCCCACGGTGGACGCCTGGGTCCAACGTGACTGAGATGGATTGTGGACCCTCCCAGGCAGTTGCTGCACCTTGGGTTCACATCCTGTTTGACAGTGATGCTGATGTGGCTGGTTCCACTCTCCTGTCAAAACCACACCTGTAAGTGACTGGAAGTCATGATTCCCAGTGCTCGTTGTACTGTGTGCACCAGATGGCCACATCCCCTGCTTCCCTCTGTCCCAGCGATGCATGAGTGTCCTGAGACACCAGAGGCCACCCATCAACCCCAGGGTCTGTGAGATGTGCAGACCCCTCAGGAGCCAGAGCAGGCAGCCTCCGGGACACAGGCGAGGTCAGCAGGGGCACTGGGTGCATCAGCTCGTGAGCATCACAGCCCAATCTGAGGGTTCCAGCAGCCCTCTGGTCTCCAGGACCGAGATGGGACATGGCAGGCTGCACCCCCACATCTCAACTCTGACACACTGGCACCAGTGCTATGCTTCCTCTTTGGACCTTCCTGGCCCTGTCATTTACTAATCATCTGACCTTGGAAAGCTCAGATCTGTAAAATGATTTTTCAAAGATTTCCAAGATATGAAATGTGAGACTTAAAAAATTTACATATTATTTATTCATTCACTCAAAAAATATATATTGAGCATGTGCTACATTCAGAGAATGCCTACATGATGCTGGAGAGGGCTTAACACAGGCTGGACCTGGAGTCAGGTGCTTCCTGAACACTTTTGCATCCAATCGGCCCAGTGAGTTTCCAAGCTAAATCTACTGCTATCCTCTGTTCCCAGAGGCCTCTGTAGGTCCAGAGTGATAAGAAATACAACTTGGGTGGAAGTAGCAACCTGGAGGCAGTATGACCAGAGAAAAAGAAGCCACAAGGACGCAGGGACTGAGGTCAGGTCACAGCATGCAGTCAGTGGCCAAGAACCAAAGTCCACCTCTGCTTGCCTGCTCTGGCTGTGATGGCCTCACCACTGCCCCACACTGCTTTCCCATGTCAAACGTTTATAATCACCCTTAAACTTAAATAAAAGTATCCAACCATCCCTAAAGCCTATCATAGCTCCTAGGAAGAGTCCTTTTTCCAAGGAGTCGTGTGAAGAAATGGATGAGTTTCCTTTCTCATATGGACGGGACGATGCCACTCTGGACACAGGAATAACATCTGACTTTCACATTTGTTTATAGTTCAGAGAACCCTCGTAGAAGTCTTGAGAAGGGATTGTCAGGCCCGTGCTATGGATGCACCTACTTGGGCCAAGTGAAATTAATGAAGCGGGTGGAAGCACAGACTCCCAGCCCAGTGCCTGTTTCCCCATGGAGCGCTGACTTGAAAGGAAAGCCCGTCGCTGGGAGCTGCTCCAGGAGAGCCTGCCTGTGGAAGCTGGACCCGAGCCTCGCTGGACGGAGGGCAGCGCTGCTTGTTACAGTCAAACTCCACCTCTCCTTCCTGCCCTTTCTTCCTGTGGGTGCTGACTGCCCCCTCTTCCCCAGACCACCTGTTACGCACTCAGCCGTCTGCACCACTGAATGCATCCATTCTTCGCACGTTCATGAAGGAATTCAGTAATCGCCAAGTGACGTCTTCTTAAGTATTTGTCATTGTGTTCTCTGTCCCAGGAATATTTGCAAAAGAAGCCTTTGCATAACTGTGGAATGAAACTTTCCTCCATTGTTAAGTGGTTTTGCAGTATCAAGTTTTAGCTATTTTGAGTTCAGACAGAACTCGTGCATATCTCTGAGAAGAATCACAATGATCCTTGCTTGTTCTGATGACTTTTAAGATCAAAGCAAACCAGAACCTAAAGAACAAATTGAACAAAGACTAAATATAAGACTAGAGGAGTTATCAGGAGGAGTTATCATGGAAATCCAGTTGTTAGAGTCCTTAACGTCTCGTTGTTTCATGCTTGTTTTTTAAAAAATCGTTTTTTGGCTGGGCAAGGTGTCCCATGCCTGTAAATCCCTGTACTTTGGGAGGCTGGGGCGGTATATTGCTTGAGCTCAGGTGTTCAAGACCAGCCTGGGTAACATGGCAAGACCCCATATCTACACAAAATACAAAATTAGCTGGGCACGGTGTTGCATGCCTGTTGTCTCAGCTACTTGGGAGGCTGAGGCAGGAGGATTATTTGAGCCTGGGAGATGGAGGTTGCAGAAAGTTACAATGAGCTGTGTTTGTGCCACTGCACTCTAACCTGGGTGACAAAGCCAGATTCTATCTCAAAAAACAAACAAACAAACAAAAAAAACGATTTTTGCCTAACCAGCTTTGAAAATCTTAGGCAGTAATGCAGTCAACCTACAAATGTTTGTGAATTAGTAAATGACAGGAGACGGACGTGCATATGGGCAGGGCAGAATAACTGGTACCTCCCTTCCAGCACCCTATGGTGCGGCTTGATCCTCTCATGCTTTAATAGTTAGCTGTTAATATTTTTTCCCAATCCAGCTGAATGGCTTGGGAAACACTGAAAGAAAAAGCAGGAGATGAAGGCTGTGTCTGTAGTTGAAAAGGACTAAAAAGGACAGTCACTTGGATAATGCTGATTCCTGTGTTGACATATTTGAGAAGCACCTTTGCTATGCCCTGCGTCTGCGGAGGCCTGGGTGGGCTCCCAGATGTCGCGTGGTGGGTCTTCCCTGGGACAGTGGCATGGCCTGAGAGGCTGTCTCTCAATAGTGCTCCATGAAACCTGACTGCGGTCCAGGCCCAGGGTACCTCATTTTCCGCCACAGGAATGTGAAGACACAAAGATCTTGAAGGTATTTGAGCAGGTGCTTTTTTCTCCACCTAAACTTATAAAAATATGTAAGTAGCTGAGGATCAAAGGTAAGGCCGGGAAATGGCTTGGCGTGGAATCCTTCAGCACAGCGTGCAGCCAGCTTGAGACAGAGCGCCTGGCAACTTCAGGGTGTCAGCTTTGGTGCCTGTGGAGCCTGCTAGAGCCCAGATGCTGCTGCTGGAAGTAGATTTTCCACAGCGCGGTGCGTGGGTCAGGAGCGGGCTGCCATGGTCGCATGTCACAGTGCGGGCACGCAGCTTGCCAGTGGCAATGGCAGAGCTTAGGGAGTTGTCCGGGGCTAACTCCCCCACTCAGCAAGACCCGGAATAGTCACCGAACAAGAATCCTGTGTTCCAAGTGCATTGGCAATTCATGGTCCTGAATTGAGCTCATCAGTAACCTCACAGGAAACAGGCGGTGCCTATTACTTAGCATACAACCCAATGAATGACTTTCAGAAATTCAAGCTTGAAGTTCGGTCCCAGCAAAAGGAAACTGCCTCTTGGAAGTGCTCAGAACAGACGCTGCAGCTGAGCGATGAGTTCACTGAGTGCTTTGGAGGTGGTTTTCTCCCACAGACTGAACCCAGCAGCTGCCTGCCTCTCCTTTCCCTTCCTATAAATATGCTGTTCTATTATAAAACAAATTTAACTGGCTGATTTTTCATGTTGAGAAATCTCTGTTCACCGTGTAAACGGGCCGTCAAATGCATCGTAAGGCTCCCTCTACTGACAAGTCACTGCAGAATCTGAAGTGTAATTTGAACGAAGGAAAAGAGGAATTGTTTTGAAGTGAAATTTGTGTTAGGGAAGTAAACAGTTAAAAATAAAGGCGAAGGGGATATCGAGTAAAATTCCCTGCTTCATAAAGGCTGGGAATTTAAAACAAATGGGTTTTCACCGGAAGAATTTATAAATAATAAAATTGTAAAGGTGGTTTTCTGTGCTGGTGGTGAGACAAAGACTTGGGAGGAGACCCGCATTGGTGCCCGCACTAGCTGTGCGGGTTTAGCACATCATAGGAGCAGCCGTGTTATATGTGCCTGCTCGGGTTGGCATAAGGTTTAGAGATAATATATGCCTATATGAACATATATGTAGAATTCTTAACACAGTGCCTTGCCTATAGTGAGTGCACACTGGAGCCCAGTTCAAGACCAGCCTGGGAAACAGAGTGAGATCCCATCTGTGCGAAAAACTAAAAACAAAAACCAAAATCTGAACCTGGGGTCCCAGCTACTCAGGAGGCTGAGGTGGGGAGGATCCCTTGAACCCAGAAGGTGGAGGCTGCAGTGAGCCATGATCACACACACCACTGCACTCCAGCCTGGGCAGTAGAGTGAAATCATGTGTCTAAACAAACAAACAAAAAAGAATAAAAGGAAGGAAGAAATCCTACGGGACCATCTTTATAAGTGTTCGAGAATATGTGGATAGGAATACTCACTGTGCTAGCTAGCTTTGTCATAATAAAATCACGCAAACCAGCAAACTTTCAAATATAGGGAAATAATGAATAAACATTTATTTATATATATAGGGATTCTGTGCTGCTTTTAAAAAAATGAAGCAGATCTAAAACAATAAAAATTCCATTTATATATATAGGAAGAACTCATTTCAAATTTATTAAATAATGTGTTTATATTTAAAGAAGGTAGTCCTGTTAAATATGTACATTACATATATGAAATGTCTAAACAAACACATCTCTGCGTATTTGTGTATGCATGTATGTGTATACGCAGAGTGAGAGGTGTGTAAAGGCACAGAAAATACCCAGCTGAGTTCTCAACCAGCTGTTTGCTGCACAGAAATGGGAACCAGGAGCCCAGCAGGATACTTTGGAAGACTCTGTGTTTCACTTCATACCTTCTCTATTGTTTGTGTTTCTTCTTATTAACTCACCCTTTTCCTATATTTAAAAAAAAATATTGTTAATATGTGCTAAGACTGAGCACAAATTTGTCACACTGGGTGGGCAAATATTCAATTCTTCCCTGTTACCTTGAAAAGAAGTAAACTAAATCACATAATTTTTTATAAGTTTTCAGGTGTTTGGGGTAACATGAGATAATGTATTCACAACTCCTCTCTGTAACATTAAGGTGGAAACCTTTTTATATTTGCTAAAGTAAATTATATAAAGGGGTCTATTTTAATATTTAATAGACAGTGGGTTTCTAGACTGCAATTTATATTGTTAGCTTAAAAATTTTGTTTATAATCTTTCAATTGAAGAATTTATATACTTTTTCTATAAAATCAAAAAGGTTGGCAAAAGAAGTATAAGCTTTCTTTCAGCTTTAAAGTTCTATTTGTATTGCTGATTTCAGCAAAAATCTTAGCTAATTAATTAGATAACAGTATTCAAAATGTTTGCTATCTTTTAGACAAGACATTCATTCTCTGCGGTATTCAAAATCTAATGCAGTGGTGATTAGCCGTGCAGCCTGCTAAATTCTTGTTATAATCCTGTTGCACAGGTTTTTAATATTATCCTTCCCAATTTGAAAGTCGTATGATGGACTTTTGCATCATTGGGCTCTTAAGGTAATTATGAGGCTAAATGACTTTATCAGATATGCAAACTCAATGCACAATGTATGTTACAGAATCGCCCGTGCCCTGTCCTTTATGTACGTAATGATTATACTGATGATAGTGATGATGACTGTATTATCTCTGATCCTTGCGTAGAGATACACATGGTCTGAGCATCACCAACTTATATCAAATCCTAGGCATTTCCTAGGCAGTTTGTTTAATGTCGGTGAGGATCTATTTTTGTCAACTACAAGAGGGAGTTAATAGTATATGCCTTTCAGAATATACGAAGAGTTGAACAGGCCAATATGTAAATCACAGAGCACAACTCCCGACAAATGCTACAAGGTCATGTTAATTCCCTGTTGAATTATTTTTTCTGGATAATATAAATCAGTGCAAAATGTTGGTTGACCGAATGCTGTTTTTGATAATTTAGGGAAAAAGGCCTTTCTAAAAAGTACGTGATGCCGGAGCTTTGACTTCATGGGAGTCCTCATGAACATTAATTTGCCCAGCTCTAAAACAATGGTAGTGAACGTATTTGAACTACTCTCCCCAAAAGAAAAGAGTTCTTTGCTAGTTCAAACAAAGAAGAAAAGGAGGGATGACCAGGAGCTTCTTAGCAGACAGTACGGTCAGGTTTCCATGTGAGTCTGTGCCCAGGGCAGGAGCAGTGCAGGGCTGACTGTGATGAGGTGGGAAGAGATGAGGTCCTTATGGGTTTCAGCTGAAAGCCTTCATCCCAGGTACCATCCCGCAGCTGCCCCTCGATTCACTCTTCACAGTCAAACACCTTTCTGGTTTGGCAGCTGGTCTACAGGCTGTCAGGATGGGAAACACCCAAAGTTCCACTGTGGACAGGGAAGCTGGAGGTCCCAGTTAGATATTTCAGTGAAGATGTCAAGCAGGTCATTGAATCTATGAATCTGAGGTTCCGAGGTGAGTCTCAGTCTAGACATATGCTTTGGGAATCATCCGTGTAGAGATGGTACTTGATGCCATGGGACCAGATGATATCAACAAAGAATGAATAGAGGCAGAAAAGTCAAGGTCTGTGGTCTGAGCCCTGCAACACTCCACAGTCAAAGTCAAAGGTGGAAGGGAAGAGCAGCGTGGGACTGTGCATCCCTGAGGGGAAGGGGTCTGGGAGAGTGTTGTCCTGGAAGTCAGAAGCACACATTTCCAGGAGAAAGGAAGGATCTGCTGAGTCAAGTCCTGCTCACAGGAAAAGTACGAATTCCCTGTAGTTCAGAAATCATCATTTTAAAGCAAAGCATATTCTAGATAAGAGAATACAGGTATTGCTGGCATCCTTGTTAATATGGAAGAGAGATACACTAGAAACAGTGTGTCTATGTAGTGCCTGGTCAGAATCCCAGGGTTGAAGAGGGACCACGAAGTCCACCTTGGCCTAGAAATGCTATTGGGAAAGTCATTCTAGAAAATGCCACCCAATTTCAAACAGGTGGGAGAGGAGGCGCCGTAGCTGAAGAACACTGTGCGGTGCTCTGGGCTGAGTCTCAGGGCAGATCTGGGAGCCTAGCAGCAGATGAGGCTGGATGGAGGAGGTTTGGAAGCCCAGCCTTGGAGGCTGCACTTTGCTCTGTGTGTGGCGGCCACTGAGTTGGAGAGATCGCAGGCAGAATGGTCTGGGTGTATGCTGTCTTTGGGAGAACAGACAGATGGCAGGTGAAAAATGCCAGAGAGAAGGAGAAAAGCAGCCTGAGACAGAACCTCCCTGGGGTGGAAGGGAGGAGAGGGGTGTCCATGGGCTTGACTCTGGATGTTCTGAAACTCATAGGGCAGACAGTTAAATGGCTGGGTTTTATGGTGTGAGAATTATATTCCATCCATCTAATTTTATGTTAACCTGTGTTATTATAGGATAAATACATTTCATTCCTCACTAATTATGATGTTGGAAGGCACAGGCTGACAGGATGTTGAAAAGTCCCCTGTGTGTTCCTGGTTCTCACGAGTGATCAGCAAACACTCTGGCAAGCCACACAACTAGAACTTATGTTTCTGTTAAGAGTTTTGGTGGGGCAGCAAGCCTGAACAGCGGATCCTGGCCTTTGCTTTCTGGCTCTCCCTGCATTGCTGCCTCCAGTATTGGCTCATGATACATCTTTAGAAAGGCAAGCTTGTTAATCCCTACTCCCTCTGGCGGTGCCATGACTTAACATGGTGCTTAGGAGTTGGTTGGACTCTGGAGCCAAGCCACCTGCACCCAAGTCCCCATTCCACCCTCACCCTCTGTCCTCGGACACAGTTTAAGCTTCTTAACCTTGGCACACAGTTTTCTAATCTGTAAAGTACCTCTAGAAAGTTCCTGCTTCATAGCAGAATGGAGCAACACGAATGGGACCTTTTATTTTCACTCAGCCCTCCTCAGATTGCTGCTGTGGGTGCTTCCCCCTTCAGTTTCTCCATGATATTATTATTATTATTATTTACATTTGTATACCTAGCTACCCACTCTAATTAAGCAGCTGTACCAGATTCTACTTAGTCTGGGGTTCCCCAGTCATGGAGGAGCAGGAGGCAGGCAGGGGTGTGGAGTTACCGGCTGGAGAGGCTGGTGTGGAGTGGCCCAGGAGAGACCACAAGGTAATAACACCTGTGCCGGAATAATGGACATGAACTGAGGGAAGTAAAGCTTAAGTCAGTGAGACCAGCCTCACGGTTCCCAGACCACTCCCGACCAGCAATGTCCATGTCCCAGACTAGGGTCACCTGGGGGGAATCTGGGTGAAGAGATGTGATTGGAGAGTGGACAGGGAGGTGATTTGCAGTTGGGGTATACGTAGGTGGGTGTTGCCTTGGGAGCTTTGAAAAGCTGGAGGTGTCCAATCCCCATTCCTGCCTGTGGCCTGGGCGCTGAAGGGGACAGCAAGAGCCGACTACAACCCCTGCCCTGGTGGCAGCCCTGACTCTGCAGTGTTGGGAGAGGCATGGGGATTGGTTGGTTGAGGGAGTGAGGAGAGGATTAAGGCAGGAACAGAGTCCTGTGTGTTGGGGCTGTGTCCACTCACAGCTGGGGCAGATCTGACTTGAGGCAAGGAGACTGAGAAAGCAAATCTTTGAGCAGTTTCCAAAAAGGCACCATGTCTAAAAGTGGATGCCTTACACGGGACTAGCTGCACAATGTGTAGGAAATAAAGTGCAAAATAAAAACACAGGGCCTGTTCTTCAAACATATGAAGGATTTCAAGACCGTGACAGGAGAGCCCTAAACCCTCCCCCATTGCATGGAGCCCGGCAAGGAGGGTTCACGTGACTGCCCAGTACCCAGGCTGGCCCTGGTCTAAGACCTTTTTCAAGGTTTGGAACATTTATTTTCTTAATGGGAAAGTAGTTATGGCGTGGGGTGGGATGTGGCTGAATCAGCTCTAATTCCTTTCCTTCTCACAGCAAACTTTCGCAATTAGAAAGGGCAGGGTGGCTGTCACCTCGCCGGCTTTCCTGTCTTTTTAGGGATGTTAGTTTTGAGAGACGCTGAGCCCACGGACCCTCTTCCTTAGCCGTCTGCTGGGAGTTCTCGCCATGCCTCCTTTCTGGGCATTACCTGTTGCTGTCACACCTGATATTTTCAATGAGGGAGTGCACAGTCGGTTCTCAGATGGGCAAGGAGGGGCCAGCTCTTCGCAGAGTTCTCCCCTCTAAGAAAGGCAGGAGGTCCTGCTTACATACAAATTGACCAAAGGCTCACTGGAAGTTGGGTTATGCCTCAGACTGGCTTGTCCTCCTTACATGACTCCCCACCAGTTCATTACTTTTTCTTTTAGGTAGCATGCTTACACGAGCCTTGTGTTTAGATGGACACCTTCAAGGTGCCTCCCACCTGTCCACACAGTCAAAGCCACCCAAAGGCCCAGCGACCTCGGCAATAGTTTGAACCTGTTTCCTTGGCCTCCCTTCCCTGCTCCGCCTGGGGTCAGCTTGGTGGTGGGGTGCTTCCAGCTCAGCTCCATTTTCATAGGAAACCCTCCTGTGTTTGCACAGATTTGGCTTAAAACTTCTTTTGGGAGAAAAAGTTTAAAACATTCCAAAATGAAAATGAAAACATAAAGTATGCTGGGTAGATATTTTTCCCGTCTGAATGCTAATGACAAAATAGACTGGGGCATTCAACATCTAGTTATCTTTTTGAATTCAATCTTGTAAAGATAAAAATTGGCCTATAAAGTCTTGTAAAAAAATATGAGGGCAAATGGTCAAATATATGGAGGAAATTATTCAAAAATTAAATTCCCCTACCATGTAACAAATCAGCTATGTTTAGAAGTGCCTAATACTATGTCAATATAAACCAATCAAGAATTACATTTTAGCTTTAAAACAACAAAATATGGGCCTTTTTGATAAAAAAAAAGATTATGAAGTCTATAAATCTGACTTCATTTTTGACCAATTTAATTCTAGAATAAGTCAATGCACTTCAGTTACTTTTTTTTTTAATTGCATTTTAGGTTTTAGGGTACATGTGAAGAACATGCAAGATTGTTGCATAGGTACACACAGGGCAGTGTGATTTGCTGCCTTCCTCCCCATCACCTATATCTGGCATTTCTCCCCATGTTATCCCTCCCCAACTCCCCACCCCCTGCTGTCCCCGCCATTTCCCTCCCACAGACCCCAGTGTGTGATGCTCCTTTCCCTGTGTCCATGTGTTCTCATTGTTTAACACCCGCCTATGAGTGAGAACATGCAGTGTTTGATTTTCTGTTCTTGTGTCAAATAATCATTAATAGAGAGACTTCACCTATGACAAGCCTAGCAAAGATACTCTTCAGTATGAAAACGTATTAAGGGACAAACTAGTTGGTCTTGTTCAATATTTTATATTCTAATATTTTTATAAATTTTTATATTTGGCTTGTCTTGATTCAGAAAGGAGTTAACTCTGCTCTGATTTGGTTTTCAGACATGACTCACAGCTGGAGGCAGGATGTCCTGTGGTGGACAGTCCAGCTCAGGTGTCGTCCAAGCCTGGAGTCCGAGCTCTGAAATTCACTTGCTGTGAGAAGTGGAGCAGGAGGCAGTGCCTAGGAAGTGCCTTGCTTAGTATGTGGGGCTGAGAGGGACATTCGCCCACTGCTTATTATCTGTATTTGTGTCATCATTTAGAAGATAGTGAGAATGTTGACTCTTAGGCTTAATGAAAATGCCTCTAAGTTTTGGATTTCATTATAATAGTCACTAATGCATATTTATAATAATTTTCAATATCATTTTAAAGAGGTTAATTGTAGGAATTTATTTTTTGTTTGATGTTTTACTTTTTCTCTTGCCACTTCATCACATTTAGACTTCGTTATGACAAACTTGTATTTTTATTTTAAATACAAGCAGACGTCCCACATTTTGGGAGAAGGGGAGAGAATGTTTTAAAGTCCTGAGTCCATGTGTAGTCGGATCTGCAGTCTACCTTACATCTTAGCCCTCCTTAGGATTGTGATAATATGGCCAAAAAAGGAAGCAGGCAGCATCATACTTTTTATTTACAAACATATATTTAAAAATACTTAACTCCTAAATATGTTCAAAATCATTCACAATTTAATTAAAATATAAAATACCAAAATATTCATTTATTTGTTTGTTTGTTTGTTTGTTTTATTTTTGGAGACAAAATCTTGCTCTGTTACCCAGGCTGGAGTACAGTGGCATAATCTTGGCTCAGTGCACCCTCTGCCTCCCGGGTTCAAGCGATTCTCCTGCCTCAGCCTTCCGAGTAGCTGGGATTACAGACGTGCACCACCACACCTGGCTAATTTTTGTATTTTTAGGAGAGACAGCGTTTCGCCATGTTGTCCAGGCTGGTCTCTAACTCCTGACCTCAGGTGATCTACCCACCTTGGCTTCCCAGAGTGCTGGGATTACAAGCATGAACCACCATGTCCAGCCCCAAAATATTTCTAAAAGGACATTGAATTCTTTTTCACTGAGTTTCAATCCTTTAAAATATACATTATCTCTTTCAGAGCTCTAATATCCAACAGTCCTTGAAGTACCAAAGAAAAAATTCTACCTATGAAAGTGTAGAAAAATAGATTTACTAATCACCACCAAGTGAGAGAAGACAAAGGCGTTTCCCCAGCTGAGGGAGGCAGCTGGGAACCTGTGGGTGATGCAGCCACCACTGTCCCACTGTCCTGACCTTTGTCTGGGAAAACAGGGTGTGGCTTCAGCAGGACGTGCTATGAACATTCACAGAGGGGCTAGTGCCTGGGCCTAATACTTTGTCTGTAAATCTCCTTTCCTGCAAAAATTAAAAGTTTGTCTATCTTTAAAAGTTCTCTTCCAAAATGCTGTTTCTCTAAGGTTGTTCATACTTTAAGGTTTGCTGTTTTCATGAAGTTTAGAGAGCAAAAGAGAACGGGTTAGGCAGGTTGCTATGTGCACTTCAAAGCCCAGTTGCCAGGGTAACTGACCTGAGGGAGCAGGGCATCTCCCGCCATACAAGGAATCAGTGGTCACTGTCTGTTCCCTCCACCCTTCTTTCTCTTGCTCTCTCTCCTTTCTCTGTTATTCTTCAGCAATCCTATTTTGTTTTAATTTTTCCTACTGTTGATTACTTTTGCTTTTTCTCTTAAACTGAGACTAACATGTGGCCACCCAAGGACTGCTGTGAGACATCTCCATCCCCAAACAGAGCTCCGATGCATTCTGTGCCCATTGCAAGCTCTGAGCAGGACCAGATTTCTGTTTAGCTGGCAAGAGCCAGCAGACTCAGACTCACAGTCCAAGAGGGGCGCAGACTCAATCAATGCCAACCGCTCCCAGTCCACCCTCCTCGGGGAGCAATGAGGCTCAGCCGCCAAGTTCTTCAGGAAGCGTTCCAAAGGAATGCTGTGCTCTTAGGATCCAAACCTTTCAAAGCCTCCATGAAGACATCACTGGAAAGAAGCACAATTTAGAAGAAAAGTGGGTACAGCGAGAAACTAACAAAAACAAATATTCCAAAGTGCCCAGGATTTTCCCTTGCTGATCCTGCTCATAGGAGGTTTATCCAGTCACTTCTTGCTTTTATCATGATTTTCTTCTTTAAACTCACTTCCTTTCTCTTTCTTCCCCTCCCTCTTTTAAACCATCACCGCAACCGTTCAAACCATCACCAGCAATAACATGTACAATTCTGGATACTGGAAGTGAAAGCTAAGCTCTGACTTTTTTATCTTACCCAAATTCCTCTCTAAGGGGTCTTTTCATCAGAACCATAAATTCTCATCAGATGGGTTTGATTTAACCCTATCGTGACTTGCTTTCCAACCTGTCTCTGGAATAACATTACAAGACAAGGAAGATATTACAAGACAATCAAAATATTTTACCCTGAAACATGTTCTTGGCCATACCTTGAAATGGCCCTGCAGAGCTGCCCTTTGTGGGGAAAATGTGCATCTGTAAAGAATCTCTATTAACATAGCTAGATCTTCTTCTTCCAGGCCCTCCCTATGCTGAAGAGATTAACAGTCCAGCACCTTTTTAAGGTCTGAATAGGAAACGCTTCTCATCTGTTGTCTCTGAGGGCAGCCACTGTAAGACCTCAAAAGAACCTTGGTCTACACAATCTTTTACCTTAACCAGAACATTGACCTTCTATCGATCCCAGGCCTTTAGACAAACTCAACCAATTTTCAATTGGAAAATATTTAAATTGACCTACAGCCTGGAAGGAACCCACCAACCCTGCCCTTGAGTTGCCCCGCCTTTCTGAACCAAGCCAATGTATTTCTAAAATGTATTTGATTGATGTCTCATCCCTCCCTAAAATGGATAAAACCAAGCTGCCCCCCACCACCTTGGGCACACGTTCTCAGGACCTCCTGAGGGCTGTGTCACGGGCCATGTCACTCCTAGTTGACTCAGAATAAGCCTCTTCATATATTTCACAGCGTTTGACTGTTTTCATTGACAGAAATCTCGCCTTCTCCTTCCCACTTTTTTGTCCTCTCCCCTCTTCTCCACTCAGCGTGCACATGAGCCTTTCCCCTGCCCTGTGTCCCTTCTCGACGAACCTGGAGTGGGGTTATCAGCTCAAAGCTCTGCTAGGGACAGACAACTGGAGGCAGTGTCTCACCTGAAATCACAAGGAAAGCCAATTCTAAGCGCTCTCGGTCGGTCTGCAGGGGTGAGTCTTTTCCCACCTCCTGGGCTCTACCCTAAGTGGCTGTAGGATTTGCTGTTGACTTAATGGAGCACCTGCCCCCGATCAGTGCTTCTCTGTATGACTCAGAAACAAAAAGATGCAAAGAAACGTGGCTTGAAACGCAAAACTGTAAAATCGTTTTTCACTGTCCTCAAACTCCCCTTCCACCAGCGACTCTTACCAATGTGATAGACGGCTTCCCCTTGACTCAAAATTCCTCCTTTTCACTAAAATAGAAAATCTCCTCATTTTAGCCAAACTTATCCGTGCCAGTGTATCCCTCAGCTATTCAAATCTGCTGCTTCTTATTCCCCATGATGGAATGAAAGGCCCTGTGTTTTGGTCTCAGAAGTCGCTTGGCTCCTGATAGCCAGTGGTGTTGGTAACGTAAGGGGTGCTGGGGCCCAACCCTCCTGCTCAGCCTTCGCCTCACCTTACACTCCTCCTTCCTTCAGGTCTTTGAAAGGAAGAGGATAGAATCTGCACAGAAGCCACTGTTTGGCTGGCAGTTTCCTCTGCTTTACCAAGTCCTCTCATTGATGCTGTTTTAACTGCTCTACCGAATGACAACTGAAGTGACATAAATATATGCAAGGTGCACAACTGTGTAAGTTGTGACGTGTGTAGAGACTCTTGTATCACCACAATCAAGCTGTAAACTTCATGCCAAGGGCTTCCCGTGCTGCCTCGAGCCTCTCCCTCCAGTTCTTCTCTGAGCTTCACCCCCACGCAACCATGCAGCTGCTTTCTGTCACTACAGATTAGTTGCGTGTTTCAGGATTTTATATGACTTGTGTAGCAGAGTATGTAGCTTTTTCTATGTTCTTTCATTCAATGTAAGTGTTCTGAGATTCATCCTGTTGCTGTGTATCACTGGTGCATTTCTACTGTCGATCAGTATTCCATTGTCTGGACATTACACAATTTATCAGCTCAACCATCGATGGACATTCGGATCATTTCCAATGTATGGCTTTTCCAAATTAAAACTTTCTGTATGAACGTAGGCTCTCATTTCTTTTGGGTAAAAACCTAGGCGTGAAATGACAAGTCATACAGTAGGAGGAAGCTTACTTTCATAACAAACTGCCAAACTTTCTCCAAAATCTAGCGTTTTACATTCCCACCTGCAGTATATGAGCTCCCATTCCTCCAGCTTCCTCATCAAGACGTTGTGTGGTCAGTCTATTAGCATTCTGAGAGGTACATACGGCAGCGTGTGGTGGTTTCAGTTGGCATTTCCCTAATGTCTACTGACGCTAAGCATCTCTTCATATGTTTATTTCCTACCCATATAGCTTCTTTAGTAAAAGGTGTATTCAAATCTTTTGCCCATTTTAAAAAATGTGGTGCTTATCTTGTTAACATTAAGTTTCCAGAGCTTTTTGTATTCTAGATTCAAGCCCTTTATATGATTTACAAATCAGAAATAGACGTTGAATATTGTTAAGTGATTTTCAGCATCTATTGAGATGGTAATGTGAATTTTCTATATTTTAATTTTCTTTTTTTGTTGTTGTTGTTTTATTGAGATGGAGTTTTGCTCTGTTCCCCCAGGCTGGAGTGCAGTGGTGCAATCTCAGCTCATTGCAACCTCCACCTGTATCAGCCTCTCAGGTTGCTTGGATTACAGGTACCTGCCACCACCCTGGCTTAATTTTGTGTTTTTAGTAGAGATGGGGTTTCGCCATGTTGGCCAGGCTTGTCTTGCACTCTGACCTCAAGTGACCTGTCTGCCTCTGCCTCCCAAAGTGCTGAGATTACAGGCAGGAGCCACCATGCCTGGCTGGATTTTCTTTCTTTTTATTTGTGGCAAGTTATATTGGTTGACCTTCAAATTCTAAATTAATCTTGATTAAGCCCCACGGGGTCATGATGCACTGTACTTCTTACATACTGTTGGATTCACTGTTAACATTTTGTTTAGAATTTTTTCATCTATGTTCATTTTTCTCACCTTGTGGTATCTTTGTTTGAGTTAATTATTGAGAAATGGTGGCATCATAGAATGAATGGACAATCTTTCTTCCTTTTAAATTTCATGAAATAATTTGCATTGTTTATTTATTAAGTGTTTGGTGCAGTTCACACCTGAAGCATTGAGACCTGAAGTTTTCTTTGTGGAAAGGCAGTTAACTACGATTTGCATTTCTTTGGTAGACATAAGGCTTTCCAAGATACCTGATTGTCATTGAGTGAGTTTGGTACTCTGTGTCTTTCAAACCAAGTGTTCGTTTCACCTAAGTTGCTGAATGTATTCATTAAGGTTGTTCATATCATTGCCTCTTTAGTAAGTGTAGGCTCACGCTTCAAGTTTTCTCTCTTACTCCTGGCACTGGCGATTGTGTTCTCTCTCTTTCTGTCTCCTGACCAGCCTGACCAGAGATTCCCCACTCTGACTGATCTTCTTAAACAACAGCCATGTGGCTTTGTTGATTTTTCTCTATTGTTTTCTGCTTTTTTTATTTCATTTATTTTTGTCCTGATCTACACGATTTCTTTTCTTCTATTTACTTTGGGTTTAATTTGATTTTCTCTTTCTAGTTGCTTAAAGTGGAAGCTGAAGTCGCCAGTATTTGTTCTTTTCTGATACATACATTTAATGTTGTAAATTAAATGTCCAGAGCAGTGCTTCAGCAAACTCCCACAAATTGATTCCTGGTGGAACTCTTTTTCATTTTCATCCAATTGAAAATACTTTCAAATTTCTCTTTGTATTCTTCCTTTGACCCATGGGTTATTTAGAAATGTGTTAGTTTCCACATATTGGGGGATAATTTTCTAAAATCTTTCATTATTGACATCTAATTCCACTGTGATCAAAACATGTACTTGTATAACTGAAATCCCTTTAAATTTATTGCGATTTATTTTACGCCCCAGAAAATAATCTACTTTGGCATATTAGGCTATTCTTCCATTGTGATAAAAAAAAAAATACCTGAGACTGGGTAATTTATAAAGAAAGAGGTTTCATTGGCTCACAGTTCTGCAGGCTGTACAGGAATCATAGCACCAACATCTGCTTCTAGGGAGATCTCAGGAAGCTTACCATAATGGTAAGAGACAGAACAGAAGGCATTTTACATGCGGAAAGTAGAACTGAGAGAGGGGAGAGGAGGGGAAATGAGGGAAGGGAAGATTACGGGAGAGGATGCTACAGACTTTTAAATGGCCTGATCTCAGGAGAATTCACTAACATGAAGACAGCACCACACCATGAGGGGTCCCCCGCCATGACCCAAACACCTGCCTGGGTCCACCTCCAGCGTTGGGTACTGCAATTCAGCATGAGATTTGGGCGGGGATGAATATCCAGACTACTTCACATGGTAAATGTTCACTGTGCACTTGAAAATTCTGTGGATTATCTTCTTGTTGGAGGCGGTCTTTTGTAAGCATCAGTTAGGTTTAGTTGGTTGATAGTGCTCAAACTTCTTATGTCCTTACTGATTTCCTATCCACTAGTTCTATCAGTTATCAGGATAGGAGCATTAAAATCTCTGACTACAATTATAGATATGTCTATTTATCTTCATAGCGCTTTCAGTTTTGCTTCATGTCCTTAAAGCTCAGTTATTTCATGCACATTTAAGGTTGTCATCTTCTTTTGATTAATTTATTATTTTAAATGACCCGCTTTACCCTGGTAATAAGCTTTGCTGTGAAAACTTCTTTGTCTGTTATTAATAGCTTTCTTTTGACTAGTTCAAGCGTGATGTATCTTTTTCGTATTTTTATGTTTAACCTACTTTTGTCTTTAAATATGTGTTTCTATAGGTCATAGAGTTGGATCTTACGTATCTGATTCAACAACTTCTGCATTTTTATTACTGTGTTTAGATGACTTACACATGCAATGTGATTATTAACGTAGTTAACTCTAAGTCGGCCTTCTTTCTGTATTTACCCCAGCTGTTCTTTATTTCCTTTTTCTTGTTTTTGTCTTGCTTTAGATTGAGTATTTGTCTGTGATTCTGTTATTTCTTTCGTAGGCTTATTACGTATGATGCTTCTAATTGCTATTATTATCTTAGTCTTGGCTCCGGATGTGTAAAATGCATCTTCAACATTGTACCATCGAATGCTTTTACACCACTTCACATACAGCATAAGACTCCTACACAGTTGTTTTTCCATTTCTTCCCTCTTAGCATTTGTGCTGTTATCATACATTTTACTTTTATGTGTGTTACAAATGACACACTACATTATGGTTTCTAAACTATGGCTAATTTTTAAAGAGATTGAACTAACGAGACATGTGTATGATGTATTTATCCACACAGTTACTGTCTGATGTTCTTTGTCTCCACGTGGCCATCTCAACCCGTTCTGTGTCTGTTCCTTCTGTGTGGAGACTTCATGTCTCGTTTCTCGCAGGCCCAGTCTGCCGGCGATATATATTCTTTCAGCTTCTCTACATCTGAAGACGTCTTTGTCTTACTTCAGTTCTGAATGACATTTTTGTTGACAAAGAATTTTAGGGAAAAGAGATTTCTTTTCCTCTAGGTACTTTAAAGATGCTGGTCTGTGTTTCTGTTGGCATCTTTTTCTGATGATACATGTTAAATTGATTTTCCTTGACCCTTCACACCGTTTTCCCCCATTATCTGCCTTTAAAATTTCCTGTTTGTCACTGGTTTTGAAAAATCTGATTATTTCAAGCTGAGTGTAATTTTTTGTGTGTTCTTGTGTTTGGGTTTTGTTAATTATTTTGGATCCATGAGTTTAAGGTTTTTATTAAATTGGAGCTTGTTCTGCCAGCAACTTCAAACATATAGCTAGGTGGGCAGGTAGGTACGTAGGTAGGTAGATATTTGTCTAATTTTCTTTTTTCTTTTGATTATTCTGATTACACATATATGAGACCACTAGAAGTTGTCCCGTGACTCACTGATATTTGGTTCATTTCTTTTTCTCTCTGTGTGTTTCATTTAGATAATTTCAATTGTTATGTCTTCGAATTCACTACTGTTTATTTATGCAAGGTCTAATATGTCATTAATCATGTATGGTGCATTTTCATCTCACATATTATAGCTTTCATTTGTAAGAATTTGATTCAACTTTGTAAAATATCTCTTGTCTCCACTTAACTCTTCAAATATATAAAATACAATTATAATAATTATTTGTACTGTCCTTATAATTCTAACAGTGGTGTCAGTTCTGCAATGGTTAGATTGATTGATTTTTCTCTTCACTGTGGATTTTATTTTTCTACTTCTTTTCATGCCTGGAACATTTTAATGTAATCCCAGACATTGTAAATTTTACCTTCTGGGTACTGGATATGTTTGCATTTCTAGAAATACTTTTGAGCTTTTCTCTTGGAAGCAGTTAAGTTGCTTGGAGATAGTGTGATGTGGTCCAGCTTTTAACATTTGTTAGGTAGTAGCTGAGGAACATTCAGCCTGTTACAAATTACTCTCTGCTGTTAAGTCAGAGCCTTCTGAGTGGTCTGCTGAAGGCACTGTGAATATACAGCTTAGCCCCTGGCTGAGGGGAACAGCCTTCATTCCCTGCCCTGGGTCAGACTGCACACTCCTCCTGCAAGCATTTTCAGGTGTCGTCTTGGCTGTCCTCAGGCAGTCTCTTCACAGACCTGCACTGGTCACTATTATTTGGATACTCTTGGGGGACCCTTGGTGCACCCCCAGGATTCTCTCTCTGCAGATCTCTTCTCTTCAGTGCTCTGTCCTGAAACTCTGGCTGTATTGGTCTCCCTGGACACTCAGCTTGTCTCATCAACTCACTGAGTTCAGGAGGCTCTCCCTGGGTTTCCCCTTCTGGCAACACATTCCAGAAACTCAAGGCAATAAGCCAGGGCAAGCACTTTGTTTTCTGTCTCTCGGGGATCACTCTCCTTCATTATCTCGTGTCTGGTGTTTTGAAACAATTTTTTTTGTATGATTTGTCTGTTTGGATTTTTGCTTGGTTGGTTGTTCTGGTGAGAAGCTAAGTTTCATTGCTGTTCCTACATCCTGTTGTGAAGCAAAAGTCCCATTTTCCTTAGTTCCTCAGTTCTAGTGCTTCCATCCCAAACTCCCTGTTCATGAGAATAAAGCTCACTCTATGCCACTCCCCTCTGCTTGTTTGCCCCCTTCCTCTTCCCCTCATGAAGGACAGATGGCCAGCTTGCTGTGGCCCGCAGAGAAGATGGACACTGGAGACCAGGGGCAGCACAGGGCGCTCAGCTGCTGCATCAAGGTTGAGAATTGAGCTAGGTGGAATGAGAAACTTGAGAGAGTAAAGTAAAAACAGACCTTTGGTGGCTTATTTGTTTTAAAATGTGTTGATTTGTGCATGGCAATGACTGCAACAATGAGAACATACTACATAATACTAGAGAAATTTTAACTATTAAGGCTAATGATAGATGATGGGAAAGTAGAAAGGGAGGAGGGAACAGATAAGCATCTAATTTAGTCATAAAACAATATTACTAATTAGTACTAATCCCATCTATACAACTTAAATACCATTTATACTTACCCTAGAGCAGAGCAATTATGGAAATTAAAATCAAAGTGTATTTGTATGTATACTAAATTAACAAGAATACATATTAGATTAATAAATTATGAATATCAGTGTTACATAGACAACATTTGTTATAAAATAATATGTATTTGTTAATTTAGTAATTCGTGCTTTTTATTACCAAATTTAAAAGTTCTGGGATTTACAAATTACATTTGAGCCTCAGCCAGGCACCCCCCATCTTCCTCAGATTTCACCTGCTCCTTGGTTATGGGCCACTTCATCCTGGGAGATTTGAACATCAGTGTGGGACTCTCAGATACTAATGTTCAAAGTTAAATGCCCATATTTCAGGGGATTCAAAGGTATAAGGGTATAAGAAAAGTATTTAAATCTATTTGTGCTAAAGTTAATAAATGTGTTGTTTCCAAGCATAAAGCTTATATATGCGTATAGACGCCGGCCAGTCCAGTTTCTATCAGTCCTGTTTGTGCCAGTCCAGTCCAGTCCAGTGCCAGTCCTGTTTCCAGCACAGGGTCTTGAAGACCATGAATAGTCAGAAATGCAGAGGCTTGGCATTGTAACCCTGACCTTCCGCTGGCATTTGACATCCTGATCTGTATCACAGTTTATGAGGTCCTCGGTGAATAGATGTATCAGTTACTTTGTAGTATTTTATAGTGCTTTGTAAGGTAATGGAACTCCTGTGAAAATCATTTGAGCTGCAAAGAGCTCTGCCTGTTATAATAATGTTCTAGAAGAGTTGTCAGTCTTAAAGATGAGTTAGTTTTTTTCTTTTAAAAAAGACAAGTGCTTCAAAGTTGCTATTAGTGGATGACAGTGGCTAAAGGAGTATAGGACTAACAGATTTTTTTTAAGAAAAGAGGCATTTAATCATGCTTCGAAGCAACATTAATATTAAAACAATTAGTGAAAGAATTCCTTTAAAGAGAATCTTGTCCTATGGAAAGGACATTTTAAAAATGGGTGTTTAGGAATGTGGTCATCGTTAGGTGATTTTAAAAGTTTTGGCTACAAGTGATGCTTAAACATTTAAAAACTTTCAGATTTATAAACTTTCGATTTTTGAATCAAACATGCATAAGCAACTATCCTTGTTTGCAGATGACATGATTTTATATTTGGAAAAATCTAAATCCACCAAAAAACTATTAGAACTGATACATTCAGTGAAGTTGTGGGATAAAAATCAACATACTAATCGGTAGCATTTCCATATGCCAGCACCGAACAATGTAAAAAGAAATCCAGGGTAAACGTATTTATAATAGCCACACATAAAATTAAATACATAAGAATTAACTTAACCAAAGAAGTAAAACATCTCTGCAATGAAAGCTATAAACACTGATTTAAAAAAAATTCAAGAAGAAACAAAAATAATGGAAAGATATTCCATGTTCATGGATTAGAGGAATCAATATTATTAAAATGTCCATAGTGCCCAAAGAAATTGACAGATTTAATGCAATTCCTATCAAAATATCAATGGCATTTTTCACAGAAACAGAAAAAAAAAACTAAAATTAATATGTAACCACAAAAGACCTAGAATAGTCTAAGCTATGCTGAGCAAAAGGAAAAAAGCTGACGGCATCACATTACCTGACTTCAAATTATACTATAGAGCTACACAGAATTGAAACATCATGGAACTCGCATCAAAATAGGTACACAGACTGATGGAACAGAATAAAGAATCCAGAAGCAAATCCATACACCTAGAGGAAACTCATTTTTGACAGAGGTGCCAAGGATATACACTGGGGAAAGACAGTCTCTTCAATAAATGGTGCTGGGAAAACTGGACATTCATATGCAGAAGAATCAAACTTGACCCCTATCTCTTACCTTTTGTAAAAATCAAATTAAAGTGAATTTAAAACCTGACTTTAACATCTGAAACTATGAAATCACTAAAAGAAAGCATTGGGAAAACTCTCCAGGATATCGATTTGGGCAAAGTTTATTGAGTAATACCCCATAAGCATAGGCAACTAACACAAAAATGGACAAATGGGATCAAATCAAGTTAAAAAGCCTCTGCACAGCAAAGGAAACAGTCAAACAAGTGAAGAGACGGCCCACAGAATGGAAAGAAATATTTTCAACCTATCTGACAAAGGATTAATAATCAGAATATAGAAGGGGCTCAAACAACTCTATATAAAATAGTCTAAAATGCTGATAAAAAATGGGCAAAAGATCTGAATGGACATTTCTCAAAAGAAGACATACAAATGGCAAGCAGGCATATAAAAATGTGTTGAACATCACTGATCATCAGAGAAATGCAAATCAAACCTATAGTGAGATCTCATCTTACCCCACTTAAAATAACTTATATCCAAAAGGCAGGCAATAACAAATGCTGGAGAGAATGCGGAGAAAAGGACGCTATTGGTGTGAGTGTAAATCAGTACGACTACTATGGAGAACAGGTTGGAGATCCTCAAAAGCTACTAAACATAGAGCTACCATATGATCCAGCAGTCTCACAGCTGAGTATATGCCCAAAAGAAAGGAAATCAGCATAGCGAGGAGGCATCTGCTGTCTCGTATTCACTGAAGTGCTCTTCACAAGAGCCAGCATTTGGAAGCAACCTGAGTGTCCATCAACAGATGAGTGGATTAAAAAAAAAGTGTAGCATACATACACATACATATATATTTTTTAATTAAAAGTTTAAAAAGTAATAAACATATACACACAATGGAGTACTATTCAGCCATAAAAAAGAGGGAGATTCTGTCATTATAAGAACATGGTTATCATGTTAAGTTAAATAAGCCAGGTATAAAAAGACAAACATCACGTGTTCTCACTTATTTGTGGATGCTAAAAATCAAAACAAACTCACAGAGACTGAGTAGAAGGATGGTTATCAGAGGCTGGGAAGGGTAGTGGGGCAGGGAGTCGGGGAATGAATCATTAATAGTTACAAACATAGAATGAATATGACAGTCTTTGTTGGCGCAACAGGGGGACTATAGTCAATAACAATTTAATTGTACACTGAAAAGTAACTAAAAGGGTACAATTGGATTTTTGTGGAAACACCAAGGTTGAATGCTTGAGGGGATGGATAGCCCACTTACCATGATGTGATTACTATGCATTGTATTCCTGTATACAATATCTCATGTAATCCAGAAATATGTATACCTACTATGTGCCCACAAAAACTAAAAGCAAAAAAATATTTTAAGAAATCATTAGCAATTTTTAAAACTGGCAAACTGAATCATTTTAGTGGGTTTGAACCTATTTGGGGTGTGTGTATATATGCGTGTGTGTGTGTGTGCGTGTCTGTGTGTAAATGCCTCCCTAATTAATTTCAAAAGCAACCTGTGACATTTGAGAATGATGGAAAGTGATTAGCTAAATTTTGATAAAAATCTGGGATAGCCCATAGATAGTAAAGAAAAATAGGTATCATCATCTGGTTATAGTAAACAGTGTTTAGGTTTGTTGTTTTTCTTTTTTAGGTGAATGTGTCTTTGTGAGGTATCTTTTCCACTATGACAGGGCCAAAAACCAGGTATAAATATAAAATAAACTTAAAAATACAGATTGAAATTGCTCTATCATAAAATGTCAGGCAACATTTTTATAAAAAGTATCATATTTAAAGATATATCTCTCAATTTTAAAACATTCTTCATACTTTTGAGACAAAAAAGTTTTCATTATCTATAAATAAAAGTGTTTTAAGTTTTTGATTGTTATTTTTGTATACATGAGAGTACAAGCCTGCGTACATATACCTATAAACAAAGGAGGCTCAGTCCCTCTTTCGACTGAAGGAATGCCCACTCTGTACCTGCGTGGATGACCCTGCACCTGCTTGCTCATGCAGGTAGGACTCTGACAATTTGGGTGTCCTGCCAACCTCCTGGCTGTGACGGGCACTCTGCCTGCGTCATCTCATGTAGTGGTTGCAACAGGTCTACAAACCGGACACCTTTACCACCACATTTCATGGCAAACATTTTAAAAAGTGACTTTTAAAATAGAGTATCACAAGCCTGAGCCCACGTTCACTGGGAGTGGAGAACTTGAATTCAGTCAAATCCAATGTCCTTTTGCTACAGGGCCTACACTCTGTGACCCAAGTTGTTCCTCAGTGAATGAAAGGTGGGCTTCTCCTATGAGACAGCTGGAGAGAGACTGGCTTGGATTATTATATTTCCAGTATCTGCGCCCTCAGATTAGAGCACCTAAGTCACTGTAGTGTACATGGACAATGAAACTGCTTAAATCCTAATGAACAGGAGGGTTTGCCACGGGGTGGGGTATGGGGCCAATTCAATGCAACTTCCCAGAGTGGACAACGGAGGCTCCAGAATGGAAGGGAGTCACAGGGGAGACGCTTCTGGGAGGGCAGGGACGGAATACACAGCGCGTCATGCACAGGTCCGTGGGTGCAGGTGCTTCTGTGTTGCCAATCCTTGGGATTCCTAATCTGTGGACTAATTATCACCCAAGCATACAAGGGTGTGTTTCAAGGATTCTACAATCCTGTAGAAAATTTGTGTAAATGTCTGGGTTTCCGCGTTTGTGTATTTTCTGGAAGAGGGATCCCACAGCCTGCATGAGATCCTGAGAATCTCTGATCCAAAGTGAGTGTCAGTGTGGAGCCTCTACAATGACTGGCAGCAGTTAGTTAGAGGTTTGATTTTTTCAGTGTCCCAGGCTCAGTGGTGGACCAAATAGAAATAGAACTTTCTCTCTTCCAGAAGATATAGTATTTGATTAATTTGACTTGTTTTGTGATGGTGTGTTAAAACAGGTCACAACATTGTGCTAGACAGTGTATTGTACTACACAAGCTCAACACGGGGTGAGGCTGGCCTGGGGTCAGGCTGCCAGTTACCCAGGACATTTCTGGATGTTTCTGTCCTTGACAAAGGACAGTGATGGGGAAGGGAAGATAGAGGCAGCTTCTAATCAGTGTTTCGGTTTCAAGCAGGGAAGAACACGTTGTCTGTGTGTTTCATATGTAGAGTATAGATATATGATAATATATGATCAATTTCTGTTATTTGTAGTAATCATGCTTTACAAAGCGGCTCTGCACACTTAACAAATTAGAATCAACAAATCCTAAACCATCGAACCTGGGGGAAGGAGGAGGTGGGGTTCCTGTGAACCTCTGGCCACAATATTTTCAACAGCTGATCAATACGTTACCTTATTTTATTTGTGTTTCTGTTTAAATACACCTTATGTAAAACGTGTTGTTGATTCATAACACGGAACTCGTCACCAACAGCATAGTAACTCATTCCTGAAGAATGCTTCTCTAGCAGGAATGCTTTCTCCAGGGGAACGGAGTCTTCTCTCTGGATTCCTACTATGCAGTCTTGTTGCACTTAGGGACACTAGATGGCCCTTCAGGACTGTGTCTGGGGGCTATTTTAAACAAGAAAAAGGACATACATGAAAAAATGGCTCTAAATAAGCTATGGATAAGACATTGGTCTACAGTGACAGACTCAGTGGGCAAATATGCAAATACAGAATCTGCAAACAAGGAGGATGGACCGCAGATTCACTTTGATGGCTTTATGGAGGATGACTTTCAGAGTTGCAACGTAGCATCTAACTGAACTGGATTCTGCCTGTATTAAAGAACACACTAAGAAATGCTCCTCTTTTCTCTTATGCATTTTCTGGTTTTAATTTGATTTTTGAGATCCTGCAGTATTCCAGAGATTGTGTGAGGTGATAAGGAGAGAAAGGTCTGTAAGGCAGAGGTTTATCCCCCAGCTGCTTCCTGACCAGGTGGGGAGACAGACACAACCAAATCCAGTGCAATATAAAAGCGTGGAGTAAGTAACACCCAAGTTTTCTTTCTGATATCATGGGAGTTCTATCAAAAGGACTTCCAAGTGGGCTGGGTTTTAAAGGATAACGAAGACTTCCTCAGGTAAACAGCAATAAAAGAACAAGGTGAATGATACAAATAGAAGTTCAAAGACATGAACATATGGAACAGCTTAGCACGTTGGAAAACTGTGAGGACTTTGATGTTGCCCTAATGGGAACTATTATATGAGAACAAAGGAGCTCATGCTGGAAGGATCCTGAGAGTCACATCGAAAGGGCCTTGTTGACCATGTGAAGATTTTGGATTTAACCCATATGTGAAGGGAAGTGGAGATGGAAGTGTGCTTTGGGTGAATATCAACCCTGGCAACACTGAGGAGAGAGGTTACCTGGGTGGAAATGTGTCAGTTCTGGTTACAGAAAAATGATTCTTGTTGTTGTTTTAGGGAGATTGCTGGTGGTGGAGAGAGGGAGAGACATTTAAAAAACAGATAAAGCCATTGCCGGGTACGGTGGCTCACACCTGTAATCCCAACACTTTGGGAATCTGAGGCGGGCGGATCATGAGGCAAAGGTCAGGAGATCGAGACTATCCTGGCCAACATGGTGAAACCCTGTCTCTACTAAAGTACAAAATCTTAGCCCAGCATGGTGGTGTGCACCTGAAGTCTCAGCTACTCGAGAGGCTGAGGCAGGGGAATTGCCTGAACCTGGAAGGTGGAGGTTGCAGTGAGCTGAGATTGCACTCCAGCCTGGAGACAGGGTGAGACTCTGTCTCAATCAATCAATTGACCAATCAATCAGTCAATAAAAATAGATAAAGCCTAAAGAAAAGGACATGGGAATCTAGGAATGAGAGTCACTGAGTCTGAATGTTCCCCTGACTATATTATATGCATTCTTGCATTCATAATTCAGTCTTCCTTTTTTGTTTTTTTAAATCAAGAACATAAATGACTGAATTTAGGGAACATTACTGACCTGCATCCTACTAGAATCAAAGGGCCAGGGAACATTTTAAGAATTGCTTAAGCTTCACATAGTAAAAACTGAGTATAGAATAATTTTAAAACAAGAAAATCTGTTATATAATCACTGTTTTCTGTACTTCATTTATAAGAATGTTTATTTTTCTTCTTTAGCTCCCCAAAAACGTCTGTATTTCTTGCTGCTCAAGTAATGACTAAGTGCCATTAAATATAAGGCTTGGAAGTATTGTTTAGAAAAGTTTTAGTGTTTTGAAAACCCAGAAGTTAATATATCATTTCTGTAAACTATAGATTAGGAACTTTAGCTTAAAATACTACTCAAAAGGTTAAACTTTAAAACACTTAAGTTTTTTTTAGACAGAGATTAGCTCTGTCACCAGAGCACCGTGGTGGGATCTCGGCTCACTGCAACCTCTGCCTCCCAGGTTCAAGCTATTCTCCTGCCTCAGATTCTCTAGTAGCTGGGTCTACAGGCATGCGCCACCACACTCAGCTAATTTTTGTGTTTGTAGTAGAAACGGGGTTTTATCTTGTTGGCCAAGATGGTCTCGATCTCCTGATCTTGTGATCCACCCACCTCAGCCTCCCAAAGTGCTGGGATTACAGCTGTGAGCCACAATTCCCAGCCTAAAACACAAGATTTTTAAAGAACCTAACCATTTTGCATCTCTCTAATGACCAGTGATGATGAGCATTTTTTCATGTTTGTTGGCCTCTTGAATGTCTTCTTTTGTAAAGTGTCTGTTCATATCCTTTGCCCATTTTTGGATGGGCTTGTTTGCTTTTTTCTTGTAGATCTGTTTGAGTTCTTTGTAAATTCTGGAGAAATGCCAAATATGGGTGAGGGGGCAGAAGGCAGCAAAACACACTGCCACGTGTGTACCTATGCAACTATCTTGCATGTTCTGCACATGTACCCCAAAACCTAAAATGCAATAAAAAATAAAAAAATTTAAAAAATAAAAAAAACCTAACCGTTAACGTTAATGACAAAAATAGGAGGTTGTTGAACAGTCAGTAGATCATTTTCAAACTGGAACAACTGGCTGGACCAGGAGTGCAGATTTGGGCTCCGTCAATTCTGGAGCAGTTGTTTACACTGGGTCATGGGGTCCTGAAGAACAGTCCCCAGCAATTGCCTTTGGACGCCATTGTCAAAATGCATCTGATAGAGCTGCTTAGTTCACGTCCCGCTTCTGAACATTCACACTTCCTTGTCTGTCTCAGTGTTAGCTCTTTGCAGAATTACGATTTGTTTTTTCCACGTCAGTAGTTGGCACGGCAATGTGTCAGGCCTGGCGTAGAACGCAAGTTTGTTCCTCTCACAACGAGTTAGGGCATTCGTGCATCACACACAGTTCATCGTATCTTACTGAGTAAAGATGAAGGTGCTCTGTTAACTTCTCCAAAAGCTCACCTGCTTGAAGTGGATCATACACTCGTAGGAATCTAATCTGTGTGTCTCAGGAAGGAGGCTGAGCACCATGATACTCCCCGGGGCATTTGCCTACCATGGTGGGTGAATTTCCTTGCAGCTCCAGCGTGAGAGCACTTCAGCAGAGCACGGAGCCTAAACAGCTATGTGTGCAAACCCTGGGGCTTCCTCAGCCCCTGCTGGCATTTGAGGAACTCCCTTTGCAGAAGAGTAGAAAGCTGTAACCTTGGAAGGCTCAGATTTTCCTCCTCAACTCTCTTTCTTTCTGGGTGTGGTAGGCAGAGGTCAGTTACCCATGACCCATATCCACCTTTCTGGAACCGGTGAACATGTCACCTTACAGGACACTTGCAGAGGGCATTGAGTTCAGGAGAGTAATACAGAAAGGCTCTCCTGGGTCAGGGGCAGGCCCAAGGGCATCACAGGGTTCTTGTTGGCGGAGACATGGTTGTGGAGTCAGGCATTCAGGTGTTGTGTGGAGGGCCTGGGAGCCACAGAATGCTGGTGGCCTCCAGAAGCTGGAAAAGGCGTGGACACAGAGGTTCCCTGGAGCTTTCACAGAGAAGGCAGTCTCACTCACACCTCGATTTTTTTAATTTTTGCCCTCCAACCTAATAACTATGTGTTGTGTTCAATCATTAAGCTAATGTGTTGTAAGAATTACATTGCATTTGTTTCCTAGTATGATGGCAAATCACGACCTCTTGAGCAGCCTCCACCAAATACCTAAATCTGTTTGTCATGTAACTTGCAAATCACGGACCTCTTGGGCAGCCTGCACCAAAAATTCACTTGTGAATCCTGCCTCGGCTTCCCGTGGTGCCATGCTGGAAAGCACATGACGTATTTATAGACATACTTTTTGTAAACTGCAAGGCCAGGCATATGAGTGAGAACACGGCCACTGAGGCTCACCTGGAGGAAGGAATGGCACCGCACGCTCCCTGGCTCCTTGGCTAAATCCGAGCACTGTGTGTTGAAATCCTATATGAAATGTTGGAACCACTCTGAGCTGCATTTTGTTTTTGGAAGTTCCTCCCCAGTGGCCTCAGTGCCACCTGCCTCTGTGAGGGGCACTGTGTGTAGTGGGAGGCATGTTTGTGTATCCACATGTGGACTGGGCAGACAGGCAACACTTCTGTTGAACAGTCCCGGGGAGGAAGGAAGAAGAGGTGCTTCAGAGCGAAGGTAGCTAGGCTGGAGAATACAGCTCCATCAGTAAGACCCAAGGTGAGGAGGGGCCAACCCTAAAGACAGAGGAGACTCACTGCTGCACACACAGCCTTGTGATGTCAGTGGCTTCTCACACTACATCCCTCACTCAAGTCCTGTGAGCCATCGAATGTGAGGAGGGGGTCCTGCCCCATAGCCATCCTGGTCCTGAGACCCTCACTCTTCTCCCCTGTAGCTCCTTCCTCTACCACTGACTCGGGGGAGGGAGACTGTGATGGGCGATCCTGCCATGCCTGGATATGGTCCTGGGTATCTGCATTTCACTGAGTCTGCACCTCCCTTATTGCAGGAAAGGCCATCAGATGTGGCTGGGAAAAAGGCGGTGCCCGAGTGTACAGTCTGTCCCCCACAATCTTCCCGTAAGCAGAGTTTTTCTGAAAACTTTGGTTAATTTTAGAAATTGACATTTCAAAAAATCTCATATCAAAAAGAATATTTGTTTTTCAGAGCAAAGGATGGACTTTTCATGAAGAAGCAGACCTACACTTCGCTTTGCTACTTAGGACAGAGTTTGTGAAGGTCTCTTTGTGATGTCCCTCTCCCACTTCTGAACCTTTCCAGAGCCTACCCATTTTTAAAAAAATAATCTAACCAAAAAGCCTCTGATTCTGTGAAGACTAAACAGTCCTCTCTGTAATTGATCTTTCACTCCTTCGGTCTATGATATTTTTATTACTTAATTTTTATTTATAATTGACACTTAGTAGTTGTACATGTTTGTGGAATGCAGTGCGAGACTTCCACACACACCTACAGAGTATCACGATGAAACTAGGGAATTACCGTGTCCATCACTGTAGACACCTACCATTACCTTTGTGGTGATAGTGTTCTAAGTCTTCTCTTCTGGCTACCTTGAAATAGGCAATACCTTGTTATTTGCTCTCATTGTCCCACTGTGTGCTAGAACACCAGAGCTTGTTGCTTCTGCCTAACTGTAACTTGGTACTGCTTAACCAACCCTCTGGGGGCCCCTGCCCCGCCCCGCCCCTCCCCGGGCTCTGGTAACCACTATTCTATTCTTTGCCCTCTATGAAATCAATTGTTTTGGCCTCCACATATGAATGAAATCATGCAGTGTTTATTCTTCTGTGTCTGGCTTATTTCACTTACCATTGACTCCGGATTCATCCAGGTGGCCACAAATAACAGAATTTCCTTCTGTTTTTATTACTGGGTACTAAACATGTATGTGTTTATGTGTTATAATAATACACATATTCATTGTGTGTGCCCATACATGTATATATGTTATGTGTATGTATACATATTCATTTTATGCATGTGTGTGCTCATGTTTATATATGTGTGTGTGTATCTTATCTACATCTATACACATTCATTGTGCGTGTGTGTATATATGTGTATGTATATATTATATACATCTATACACATTCATTGTGTGTATATGTGTGTATAATATACATCTATACACATTCATTGTGTGAGTGTGTATATGTGTGTATATATTATATACATCTACGCACATTGTGTATGTGTGTATAATATACATTGTGTGTCAGTGTGTATATGTGTGTGTATATATTATATACATCTATGAACATTCATTATATGTGAGTGTGCATATATGTGTGTATATATTCTATACATTCATTGTGCATGCATGTGTGTATATATGTGTGTGTATATATTATATACATCTATACACATTCATTATGTGTGTATATATTATATACATCTATGAACATTCATTGTATGTGTGTGTGAGTGTGTATATATGTGTGTATATTTTCTATACATTCATTGTGTGTGCATGTGTGTATATATGTGTGTAAATATATACATCATCTCCACATTCATTGAATGCATGTGTGTGCATGTGTGTATAATATACACACAGAAGATAGATATTCCACATGTTTTATGCATTCATCTGTGGTTGAGTGTTATCAATGGTATTTTATTCTGTCCCTTGGGTAAGGCCTTTTTCTTGTCTGTCTTGTTATGTCTTGTCTTTATACTTCTACATATATACATAAATTTTAAAATTATAAATTAAGGAAACCTACCTTATTTATTATTTAGCTCATAGGAAATAATATTTAATGTTCCTTAAATATTGAATAATGTCTGAAAGGACTCTGGTAAATCACTTTCTTTTCTGACCCTGCTTCCTCTAAAACAAACAATTCACACTCAGTCTCTATTTCACAGCCGTATTTGTTCATCAGGAATTACCAGAAATAGTTGTAATAATACAGTTGCCTATGTCCTAAACAAGATTCAAAAATTTATAATAGCCAATACTGGGCCTATGCATTAATAGTTGAAACTTTTATGACAGTTTTCATTAATATTTGCACTGTAATATATTTCTTTGTTTTTTATGTCCAACCTTTCTGTGTCCTTACATTTCATATGTGACTCCTGAAAGCAGCATGTATTTGGGTTTGGTTTTTAATCCAGTGTGATGATTTTTGACTATTGATGATCCTGTCTAATACTTTCACATCTCAGTGTATTTATTAATGGGTTGCATTCTCCAATTTACCATTTTCTATTTTGCCTCCTTTTTATGACTTTCTTCTTAATCTTCTTTGCATTTAGTGTTTTATATTATTTCTTTATTCTCTCTATAACTTTGATAGTTATGGATCTTTTACTAGCTTTTATCAATTCTTCTGAGATTACAGCATGCATTCTTGACATACTAAAATTTAATATCAAGGGTAGTTTTGCTATTTTACCAAAATGAAGTGAAATCACCAATACTTTAACTCCAACTACACCCCAATTTGTGTGTTACTGCAGGTGAGGTTTATGAATACTCAATATGTGTCATATAATATAAACCATATATATTACAATGTGATATATGAGTGTAAACTGGATGTAATTTTATTACAGATACACTAAATTATAAGATATTATTATCGTTTTATGCAGTCAATGATTATCTCAGTTTCCCTTCATATTTACAGTATTTGTTGTTCATTTCTCTGGATTACAAACAGGTAATTTTACCTTTGGCTAAAGAATTTTTTAGCATTTCCTTTAATGTGGATCTGCTGATTACAAATTCTTTTATTGTTAATGTATCTAAAATGTCCTTTACCTTTATCTTTAAAGGATATTTTTTTCATTTATGCAGGTAATCACTTTCTTTAAGCATTTTTAGTATACAATCCCATTGTCTTCTGAATGCCATCTTTTTTTGGTGAGAAATTAGCTTTCAGTAACTGTTGGCATTTTAAAATATTATTTTCCTGATGTTCGATTTCCCAAAGTTTTGCTATGATATGCCCAGGTGTGATTTGCTTTGCATCTATCACACGGAAATTTCTATTGCTTATTGAACTTGTAGGCTAATGCCTTTCATCATGTTTGGAAAATTCTTACATTTTATTTTTTTCAAATATTGCATGTTCCCTTTTCTCTCTTTATGGGACTCCTAATTTACACGATAGGGTTTTGCACTGCATCTTATATATATATTATATTATTTTATGTGTTGTCTATCATTTTGTCTCTCTATATATTAATATGGGTATTTTCTCCTAGCCCATTTTCCAGTTCACTAATTCTCTCTTTGGTCCTTCATGTTCCATTGTTTTTTTGTTTTTTTTTTTGTTTTTTTTTTTTGTTTTTGTAATCACTTCTGGTTTTATTTGCACTAAAGAAGTAGCTTTTGAGAAAAATCCTTCACTTGTCAAGATAGTAAAAAACTGTTGGTTATGCTGTCTCTGTTCAGTCTACAAAATTATATTTTAAACCGGATTAAGCTATTTTTTTTTGTTTTTTTTTCCATTGTTAATCTCACCAACTGAGATCCTAACTTCAATTTTTTTTTTGAAAGAAAGAGAAAGTGGGAGAGAGAACAGGAGTCTTGCTCTATTGCCCAGGCTGGAATGCAATCTAAAAACAGGTATTAAAAACCTCTTTTACGCCAATAATTGTGCTTAACAGCAGAGACAGGAAGGAGTAAGGGAAGAAAAAAACAAACAGCCAACCAATATTTCATTTAAGTCTGTGAAATGCTATGCAAATGCTGAAGAATGATTTACTTCCAATTATGTGGTCACTTTCAAACTAGGTGTAATGTAATACTAAGAAAAATGTATGCTCTGTGGACCTAGGGTGGAGAATTCTGTTGATATTCACTGAGTTTACTTGTTCCAGGTCTGAGTTCAAATCATAGATGTCCCTGTTAATTTTCTATCTCATTGATCTGTCGAATATTAAAAATGTGGTGTCAAAGTCTCCCACCATTATTGTGTAGGAGTCCAAGTTTCTTTATAAGTCATTAAGAACTTGTCTTATGCATCTGGGTGTTCCTGTATTGGGTGCAT
>CM052654.1:140274230-140286667 GCA_028533165.1 Leontopithecus rosalia
ACCTTTTGGTAAGTTTTTGGGATGACTGATACTGGCTGTTCCTTTCCGTGTGTAATGCTTCTTTCAGAAGCTCTTGTAAAGCAGGTCTGGTGGTGATGAAATCTCTGAGTGCTTGCTTGTTCACGAAAAAATTTATTTTTCCTTCATTTATGAAGCTTAGTTTGGCTGGATATGAGATTCTGGGTTGAAAGTTCTTTTCTTTGAGGATATTGAATATTTACTCCCACTCTCTTCTAGTTTGTAGGGTTTCTGCTGAGAGATCTGCTGTGAGTCTGATAGGCTTCCCTTTATGGGTAACCTGACCTTTCTTTCTAGCTGCCCTTAGAATTTTCTCCTTCATTTCAACACTGGTGAATCTAATGATTGTGTGCCTTGGGCCTGCTCTACTTAAGGAATACCTTTGTGGTGTTCTCTGTATTACCTGGAGTTCAGTATTGTCCTGCCTTGCTAGGTTGGGAAAGTTTTCCTGAATAATATCCTGAAGAATATTTTCCAGCTTGGATTAATTCTCTTCATGACATTCATGTACACCTATCAAACATAGATTAGGTCTTTTCACATAGTCCCATATTTCTTGGAGACTTTGCTCATTCCGTTTTACTCTTTCTTCTCTAATCTTGTCTTTTCTCATTTGATTTCATTAAGTTTGTCTTCAACCTCTGATATCCTTTCTTCTGCTTGATCAATTCGAGTGTTAAAACCTGTGCATACTTCATGGAGTTCTCATATTGTATTTTCAGTTCCATTAATTCACTTATATTCCTCTCTAGATTGTCTATTCTTGTTAGGATTTCTTCAAACCTTTTTTCAAGGTTCTTAGTTTCTTTACATTGGGCTAGAACATATTCTTTTAACTCACAGAAGTTTCTTATTATCCTCCTTCTGAAGCCTAATTCTGTTAATGGAATGCACTCGTTCTCCATCAGGCCTTGTTCCCTTGTTGATGAGGAACTGTGATCCCCTGTAGAGGGAGAGGCATTCTGATTTGGGGTATTCTCAGCCTTTTTATGCTGGTTTCTTCCCATCATAGTAAATTTATCCACCTGTTGTCTTTGTAATTACTGACTGTCAAATTAGGTCTCTGAGTGGATGTCCAACTTGTTGATTCCCAGTGCTGGAATCTGAGCAACCGACTGTGCCAGGTAAAATTGCAGCATCAAGTTTCATGGTGCTTTTCTGCCCAGGAGTCTCCGGTCTGGCTTCCTTCTTGAGTCTCTTTTTCAATCAGCTAAATGGGCAACTCTTCCTCCCCAAAAGGGGACCCAGTTCCATTTACTCTGCACCAAGAACCACTGCACCAGCCACGAGTCACATGGGTGACCCATGGGGCTCCTCCGCTGGGAATCTCCTGGTTCATGAGCAACAAAAATTCATCTGAAAGTTTGGTGTCCTCTCGTTCTCTGGGCATTCACCAGGAGCTACAATCCTGAGCTGCTAGTAATTGACCATCTTGGATCTCTCCTAACTTCAATTATTATAGTTTTCAATTCTAAAATTTTCACTGATTTTTAAGATAATTTTTATCTCCTGAAATTTAACTTCTTGTTAAATTTGTTAGCATTTTCATCATAATGAATTTAAATTTCTGTGAGTCTAATGTATTTGCGTCTATGTTCGTTGTTATTTTTTCCTGAGATTTGGTCAAATCTATCATGTCATACTTCTTTCATTTTGCTTGAATTTCAGACATTGTAGATGAAGATTGTAGCTATATTCTCAGCCTGTGTATTATCTTCTTGCAGAAAAGATTTGCTTCCTTTAGGCATCTAAATCACAGAAAAACACCTCAATCAAATCATGAATTGATGATTCAAAGCCATGGTTTATTACCTGTGACAGCTGAGCTGTTTTCCTAACATGCAATCCTATGTGATACCAAGTGGAAACCTGTGGTGTTTGCCAAGGAGCTCCCTTCTCCAAAGGCCAGGAATCTTAATCTTATGTAGGGCATGATGCAATTTTGACAAACCTGTTCAGATTCTCAGACCATCATGGGACTCTCTTTTTCTTGTCTGTCTTGTTATGTTATGTCTTTATACTTCTACATATATACATAAATTTTTAAATTATAAATTATAGAAACCCACCTTGTGGATTATTTAACTCATAGTAAGATTTAATGTTCAATAGTGTGTTCATAGTATCAATAAGTGCCTCAGGCAGGAAAAACATGCTTGGCCCAGGTCTTACTCTCTGGATTTCTCTCTGCCTGGAATGTTGACTGTGCACGTTCTGACTAATTCCCAATGCCTTCAAATGGAGTTTTGTAGAGTCTGGATTTTTTTGTTTGTTTTGTTTTTTTGAGACAGAGTCCCACTTTGTCACCCAGGCTAGAGTGCAATGGTGAGATCTCAGCTCACTGCAACCTCCGCTTCCTGAGTTCAAGCAGTTCTCCTGCCTCAGCCTCCTGAGTAGCTGGGACTACAGGCATGTGCCACCAAACCCAGTTAATTTTGTGTTTTTAGTAGACACAGGGTTTCACCATATTGGCCAGGCTGGTCTCAAACTCTTGACCTTGTGATCCACCCACCTCCACCTCCCAAAGTCCTAAGATTACAGGCGTAAGCCACCATGCCAGGCTGAGTCTTACATTTTTAATTGTTACCGACACGGGGGTTATTCTGAAACAAGATTGTTTGTCTTTGCAAAAGCAGAGCCACTTCCTTCTCTAATCCACCACAAGTGACGCATCAGGTAGTTAAGTTTGAAGGCCATTCACTGGTGTAGATGTCATCCAAGACCCTTTCTAGCATTTACCCTTAGCATTCTGTATTAGTAAAGTGAAAATAAGAACTTCATTTGACAGTCTACATTTATCCAGCTTTTAAGCCATCAACTTGGTTCTTGGCTTAAAGTTGTTCTTTAGAGTTGTTCTGTAGGGTTCCTGGCTTTAGAGTTGTTGATACAGTGTTAATGAAAGGATCTGATGAGGGTGGAGGGTCTCACAGCCAGCTGGGAAATTCTCGAGCCGCTAGACAAGTGTCAGTTTCTTGGAGTGACAGACACTCTATTGCTTCTGTAAAAAGGAGCAGGACAAGTGTCCCCACTGGCCTCTCAAAATGGCCATGTACACATAGCCCAAGGCTTCCAAACAGCAGCAAGGAGGTCACAGCAGAGAAACATCTCACCTCTCTCCCCATCCTGTACGTAACATTTCTTTTTTTTTTTTTGAGACAGTTTCGCTCTTGTTGCCCAGGCTGGAGTGCAATGGCACAATCTCGGCTCACCGCAACCTCCGCCTCCTGGGTTCAGGCAATTCTCCTGCTTCAGCCTCCTGAGTAGCTGGGATTACAGGCACGCACCACCATGCCCAGCTAATTTTTTGTATTTTTAGTAGAGACGGGGTTTCACCGTGTTGACCAGGATGGTCTCGATCTCTTGACCTCGTGATCCACCCGCCTCGGCCTCCCAAAGTGCTGGGATTACAGGCTTGAGCCACCACGCCCAGCCCCTGTACCTAACATTTCTAAAGGAATATAGCTATAAATTTTGTATCTGCATATTATACAAAAGCTCCTTGTATTAACAAGTTTCTGTCATGTTCTAAAGGGAAATAAAATATAAATAACTACAGGCTGGGTGCAGTGGCTGACTCCTGTTATCCAAGCACTTTGGGAGGTTGCTTGAGCCCAGGAGTTCAAGACTAGTCTGAGCAACATAGCAAAACCTTGTCTTTACAAATAACTAAAAACTTGGCTGGACATAGTGGCCAAGCTACTGTGGTCCCAGCTACTTAGGAGACTGAGGTGGGAGAATCGCTTGACCCTAGGTAGTAAAGGCTGCAGTGAGCCATGACCACACCACTGCACTTCAGCCTGGGGGACAGATGAGACCATATCTCAAAAAATATATATATATATATATATATATGAATAACAACCACAAAATAACCAACAGGTGAATAGTCTTACAGATCATTGAGAAAATATTATTAATAAATTAAATATTAAAAAACAATTTGAATCATGATTTAGAGAACAAAAATAATTTTTATTAAAAATAATTTTATACACAGATGTCATTCAAGCATTTTATTTAAAAATCTCAACTGTAAAATGAAACCCTGGACTGTTTTATATTTAAGAAATTTCTCCAGTTCTAAAATAATACAGAAGGAGCTGATTCACGCCTAGATCTCTAAAGCTTCCCCCATAAAACCCAGGGTTCATTGTTTCCTAGTCTACTCGGTCCTGCTTAGCTATCCAAATCTGATATAAAGCACAGAATTATGTAATGAGGCAGCAGACGACTGCTCAGTTATTTTCAATTCTCACTCTTTTGTCTTTTCTTAGAATTTGTCCAGATATAAGTGGCATACCAAAGATAAGATGATAGATTGTATTGGTGACGTTCCAGACCCAAAATGGATCAATAACGTATTCCACAGCTTTACAGACGGGACTGTGGAGAACAAACCCTACAGATTTGCGGAAGCCAAAACACCCAAATACTGGGGAGATGACTGGCCGTGGGCAGCCTCAGGAGGATTCTGACACCTGGCCATGTGACTTTGCTGTGATTTTAGCACTTGAGCATTTCTGTGATTCTTAACTAGCAAATCTTTTTGACAAAGTGTTGTTTTAATCTTCAAGTCCACAAACACAACGTAATTTCCTAATCCAGACACCGACTTAATAACTAAAGAGCCACTGGGTACAGTGCTCACACCTGTAATCCCAGCACTTTGGGAGGTCCAGGCGGTGGATCTCCTGAGGTCAGGAGTTGGAGACCAGCCTGGCCAACATGCTGAAACCCATCTCTACTAAAAATACAAAAAAATAGGCATGGTGGTGGGCGTCTGTTACCCCGGCTTCTCAAGAGGCTGAGGCAGGAGAATCACTTGAACATGGAAGGCGGAGGTTGCAGTGAGCCTAGATCATGCCACCACACTCCAGCCTGGGTGACAGAGCAAGACTCCATCTTAACAAAAAAAAATATCTGAAGAATGACTAAGGGAGTTTACATTCCTTAGTCTGGAACTGGTAGTTCTGACTTTAAAAAGCAGAATCCCCAATCCATGAGTGTTGACAGACAGGTCTAGAAGCCTTGTCTCATTGGCGAAATTCCCAAGCCAACTGCGCTCTCCTCTGAAGGAGGGGCCATTCTGCAGCGAGTCGCAGCCTCTGCTCACATCATCCTCCCTCATCGCCAGGCTCCCAGCCGCAGAGGGTAGCTCCTCCCTCACAATGAGGGACTGTGGAGATGCTTGGATGAGGCTTTGTGCTCTGCTAGGATCAATTCAAATTTGGGTGAGACAGAAAAAAGAGATGAACAGCCAGACATTTGAGAAGAAAGAAAACAGAGCCAGCCACTGAATGAAAATTAAGTATGTGACGATATCCACCCACTGCCAGGACCAACAGACGCTCTCTGTATTGTACGCACGGGAGGTTTGAGATATTCCGCTGCATGTTTTCATAATGAGATTTCAGAGAGGGAAGCTAGAAAGCAGCATACTATATGAAACAAATGAAACTAACATGAAACACCGAGTAAAAGGGTGAAGGCAAAAGAAGCAAAGCCGTAACTGGGCATTTGAGTGATCGCCCTAGAAGGTTTACATGTGACCTTACTGTCCCTTACAATGCTCTGTCACGTGTAGGGGGAGCCCGATTCTAATGGCATTGTGCCAGACCACACTCAGCGTGAGTCAGCATCGGCCGTTTTCTCTGAACTATGTTTACAGTATACGAGATGATTCAGGTCAATCTTCTGGAAAGGTATGGCAAAATACACACCAGAACTGGATTAAAGGTAAATCTTCCAACTCCCAGGCCAGGATGTGTCCCAACACAGAGAGGTCCCTAGAAGGAGAATGATTTCTGCCAGGTTCACATGGCACAAACTGGCTTCTCCTTTCCTCCGGACAAGGATGCCGTCTGTTGTCTGTCATCTCATCTGTATGGAGAACATAGTGTCTGCTGCAGAGTACAGCTTCAAAAAATATTTAGGAAAAAATGAGCAAACTGCACGGGAGGTCGTGCAGCAATGCTGACTTCATAAAACCTGGGCTGACCTATGTCCTGAGGATTCTTCCTCCATGCCACCTTCTGCTTAAAAGGATCGGAAGTGGTAAATGGGATTTAGGAAAAATTTGAGTCGGGAATACTTCGCATCTACCTTTTCAAAGGGTCTTGATTCCGCTGTGGTTTACCAACACGTAGTTGACTTTAATACATCTTGACTGAAGCCCCACCACCTGCAGGGGTCCTGACCCAACTGTCCCCATGCACCCCGGCCTCAGGCTTGCAGCATCAGTGCACTTTGCCCCCTTTTTCTTCCCCTGGGGATGTAAAAGCCTTCTGCCTCCTGCGGGATGCTGAGGCCCCTGTTACACAGCACTAAGGATGGCAGCTTCGGGTTGGCACTTTGTGGTTGACTCCGAGTTAGATTTTTAAAATGCATTCCAGAGTGCTCTCACATATTCTTCATAAGGGATATGGTTCTGACATTTTCCCTGAGTCTCTAATCCTGATGAAAGCAGATGGTATTTACTTGCAAAACTCTGCTCTGGCCTGCCAGTGTTATCTTCTCCTGCAACCCGGCTCTTCACTGTCTGCCCCAAGAGGAATCCTCACAGGCACAGCCTTCTTAGACTCATTCATTCTCATCCCTCCTCCATCCTGTGCTAGGAAGGGCCCATTCCATCCATGCCCAGGGGTGGCTTCTGGAAGTCCCCCACTGCCTGACATGTAACCAGCATACCCTCCCATCTTCCAGCAAGACCTCACTTAAAACACCCAGGACACACATGAACCTGCCATATACTTGGTCGTGGAAGAAGCTTCACATTACAATCATCTGTTCCGAGTCTGAGCAGGTCGTTCATCTCATTCATTCATCCGTTCGCTTATTTATTCAATGTTTCAAGAGTGCCCCAGGCACCAGGCACTGTGGTGACAGTGCAAGGAATCAGGTGGACAGGTACTTTCTTCTCTGAGTTTCCCTCCTCCCTGTGGCCCAGGCTGGAGCTCGAAAATACGAACATCTGCTTAAGACAGATCCCCAGGAAGTCTTAAGGCTGGGCAAAAAACAAAAACAAAACTGGGGCAGGAATACAGGGAACACGGGATTCCTACTAGGGCTATGCCTTGGCTTTCAGTACACCATCTGATGTGGTGTCAGCTCAGTGCAGCCTTGACCTCCCAGGCTTAAGTGATGCTCCTGCCATAGCCTCCCGAGGAGCTGGGACTACAGACGTGTGGATAATTTTTGTTTTTGTTTTTGTTTTATAGAGACAGGGTTTCTCCATGTTATCCTGGCTGGTCTCAAAGCTCTGAGCTCAAGGGATCTGCCTGCCTCAGCCTCTCAGAGTGCTGGGACTACAGGCATGAGCCTCTGTGCTCATCCTTCTGATAAGAGAGGAAACAAATAAATAATTAAGAAAATATTAAAAATCAGGGTTTTAAATGAAGGAAAGCAGCAGGGCCGATACAGAAAGTGAAACATAAGCACTGTGGGAGAGAGGAGAAGCACTGGGGCATTGCGTGGGCTTCCTCTCAGAAACATCAGCTGTGCAATGGCCTGAGGAAGCAGGAGCTCCGTGTGCGCCCATGCAAGGAGCCAGGCGGGCCTGAGAGTGCTGCTTCTCACCCAGTTCAGGTTCAAGGCCTCCTCAGGGGCTTCGTGTTCCGAAGCCCCTGCAGAGATTTTGTTAATGAGAGTTATAGCTACCACATTAACAATTAAAACTAAGATATTTTAAGGCATTCTTTGCTTTTATTAAAAATAATTTCAAAACCCATTACCTCTTAATGTAAGTGATATATATTTATGAAAAATAACTATATTTTCCATGACAAAGACATTTATTGAAAGAGCATCAGGCTTTCACGTTTAGCCAGCCTCTTTCACGTGTGTCTTAACGGAGCAGCTGAATTCTGCCTCTGCACTCAATATATCGCCTCAGTTGTTTTGGCTGAAGCGTTTGAAGATAATCCAAGCCCACAGATGATGTAGCTGCATGCGGGAGACCCCAGAAACCCATGAAAGCATGGAGGGCACCCCCAGGGGCTCACGAACCCCACTTTGAGAACTGCTCCAGGAGGACATTATGAGCAACACAGGAGTCAGGAGGGATGGCGGAGCTGCTTCTCCCATGCAGGGGAGGTGTGGGCAGGAGTTGGGGTTGTGGGAGCCCAGGCGCAGCCAGGAGCTCTGCTACAGCATCGTGGAATTCCATTTTCAGATCCGCGGTCCTGCTGCTGTGAAGAGAATGCACTGGAGGGGAAGCCGCGGATGGGAAGGCTGGTCAGGAGGCTGTCGTTCTGCCTACGCTGGGGAGGAAGGTGGCAGCAGCTCAAATTAATTTCCTCCCCGTGTAGTCTCAGTGAGTAAACGCGTTCGCTTGAAGCCTGTGTGAGAGCGTCAGAGGAGACGCCAACTTCCAGGTCTTCAGGAAGCAAGTATCCCAGGGAAATCAGACCTCCCCGCAAGTGCCAGGACAAAGCTTTTGTGTTTTAGTTTTGGCCCGGAGGTGGACTTCAAAACTCGGCAGCGCTCAAAACCCCAACTCATCTGCATTTGGCCAGCCCATCAGCAAGATGACAGCTTCTTCTCTCTGATTTTCTTAAACTCCTACCATTTCCCATAAGCAAGAAGCTCGGAAAACATGAGCATCTGCCCCAGACAGATCCCCAGGAAGTCTAAAGCCTGGGCATAAAAGGGAGAGGAAGGGAATACAGAGAACATTGAGTTTCCTATTAGAGCTGCGCCCTGGCTTTTTATCACGCCGTCTGCCTGACTCCTAATAGACCTAGTCCGGGCTCACAGATCAGGCCTTATTTTCTAGGCCATTTTAAATAGATTAGGAGATATAAAGGTCCGTTAAATGGCATAACTTGGCATTAAGCACTGCAGATGTTTGTGCAAGGCTCCTGTCTGTGAGGGTGTGTGCCTGCTGGGAAATGCATGTATCCATCACAGGGTCAGCCTGGGGGACTGCCATGTGGATCCCCAGCTTGACAGGAGATGCACCTCTTAGTCCACATCCAGGTGCACAGCTCCACCAAAGAGCGGAATCCTCTTCAGAGTTATAAGCAAAACAGCTCAGAATTCATGTTCTGTTTCAGGTCTGTCAGTATTACAACTCGACTCAAAACAGAACATGAATTCAGGTAATACTGAGGAATAATAATAACTCAGGTAATACTGAGAAGTATGCATTCTTGTGTTCGGTTCATACACACAAATATAGGTGTTTTGCCATGGGAAGGAAGGGCACGTGTGTGCATGCGTGTGTGTGTGGCGTGTGTGTATGTAATTTTTAGTAGTAAATGAACCATTTATTTTTACTGTCGATGCTTTATTCAAAGTTAGGGCCAGCGAGTGTTACTATGCCAGTCTCTAAAAAGTGTTTTGCGCTGAACATTGATTTTAATGTAGACAGGCAAATATGCATATATATGATGTAAGTGAGAATATACATGATAAATACATACATGTTGGTTATGTGTATGAAGAGAGAATTTGAGAACTTTTTTAGAATGTTCTTAAATTGTTTATAAAGAATTGGGGATAAGAACAAAGAATATTCTCAGAGGTGTATTGAGATCTATGGGAACCTCGGGGGATGTTGTGAGCAGAGAACAATAGCTTCAGGAGCCTACCCAGTAAGATAAATAGCAAATATTGGAGGACTGCCCAGCCCTGGCTGAAGTAGGTGTGTCTGTGCTGAATTCAGCCATGAATGCAACAGGCCGCTGAAAACGTATTTTTAGCCAGTGTTTAGAAACCTGGTCCCTCCCTTCCTTCTAAAATTATTTTTTAATTCCCTGGAGTGTGCCCCCCTCTGCCACTCATCTGCTTGTTTGCTGCCTGTTCCCTTCCATGGGGGCGAGGCTGGCTTCCTCCCTCTGCCGCTCATCAATACCGAGCTGATTTGGAACTAAGCTGGGTAATAACATGCCTTTCAGCAGTCAGCACCGCACGCGCCATGTAATTAAGGCCTGATGGTTGTGTTGACGGCGAATGAAGGAAAATGGCTTTGTTCTCCTTTCCCGGGCTTGATTGTGGGTTCTTGCTCTCACCTGAATTCGAGCCACTGTGCATTGTGCCCGTGATTGCTGGAGTGCCAGTAATTGCAGTCCTGGCAGATGACATTTCCATGAAGCACACTCTGTGCAGCTCCGGAGGGAACGGACAGAGCTGATCGCCGGGGAAGCTCATCAAAGGCGGATTTAGGAAAGGCCTCTGTGGGGTGGGAGCCCACCACCAAATATCAGAGCCTCTCTGACATCTCCTTGTACATCCCTCCCTGCCTGCAACCTGCCTACCTACCCTGTGCCTGCAGCCCACAGAGACTGGATCATGTGAGGATGAAGTTTAAGTTCATCAAGGCCAAGTTTCCATCAGACCTTTGTTAGAAAAAGTTCTTTCACTTCCTTCCCTAAAGGAGGATCAGAGCCAGTGGAAATAAATCAAAGGAACTTATCTTCAGAAAATGATGTTGCACCCTTTGTCCGTTAAGTGCATTGTTTAAAATGTGTGTACAACTTCCATTACGCATAAAGTAATAGAGCCCACTCTTTAAAGGAACATTTGTTTTTACTTTTTATTTTTTGAGATGGAGTCCCAGTCTGTCGCCCAGGCTGGAGTGCAGTGATGCAATCTCGGCCTCGCGTGTTCAAGCGATTCTCCTGCCTCAGCCTCCTGAGTAGCTGGGACTACAGGCGTGCACCACCACGCCTGGCTAATTTTTTGTACTTTCTTTAAAGGAACGTTTTAAGCAGACTTCTGTAATTTAGAACTGGTAAAGGTCGGAGAGATCCTCTACTTGAACTTGGTAATCACACACGGAAAGAGAGGCCTATGGAGGTGGAAGAGTTGCCTACGGTCATGAAGTACGAAAGGAACGGGGTCAGATCCAGGCCTGTACCTCCCAAAGGCTGTTCAGCCAATAAATTGTCTTTTGTAGCTGTTTCTTGCATTTTGTTTTGTATAAGAATGCTCAAGGTTGGCTACTTCGGTGAGGTCATTTTGCTCTGTTTTCCATTGATTTGCCTGTGAGTTGATGAAAGAATGAAGCAAAGCACATTTCAAGTGCCTGCCTCCTCCCGCTGCCCCAGGAGTAGTTTCTAGGTGTCTTAACTAAGTGGTCTAAGCACTGCAGAGTAGAGTCCACAGGCAGAATGGGCATTGTGCTAAGTCGCTTTGGTAGAAGGACCCTTGCTGTAGGTTGGCTTTGCTGCTGCCGCCACCGCCGCCACCGCTGCCTCCTCCTCCTCCTCCTCCTCGTCTGCTGCCACCTCCTCCTCCTCCTCCTCCTCCTCTGCTGCCGCCGCCTCCTCCTCTTCCTCCTCCTCCTCTGCTGCCGCCGCCTCCTCCTCCTCCTCCTCCTCGTCTGCTGCCACCTCCTCCTCCTCCTCCTCCTCTGCTGCCGCCGCCTCCTCCTCTTCCTCCTCCTCCTCTGCTGCCGCCGCCTCCTCCTCTTCCTCCTCCTCCTCTTCCTCTGCCGCCACCGCTGCCTCCTTCTCCTCTTCTTTTTCTTCTTCTTTTTTTGGTATTTTTAGTAGAGACGGGGTCTCACCATGTTGGCTGGGCTAGTCTCAAACTCCCGACCTCAGGTGATCCGCACACCTCAGCCTCCCTACGTGCTGGGATTATAGGCATGAGCCACCGCGCCCAGCAGGCCTTGCTGCTTTTAAGTTACAGGTGTTTCTATATCAGTGCTAATGAAGACCAAGGTGAAGATTAGGGACATTATAAATTGATCTTAACCTTACTGCAGACACTTGTGTTAATTTATAATGCAAGGTTTACAGTATTTCAGAATTGGAAATTAAGGATTTATTAATTGTAGAATTTTATATCAATCTGTTAATTCTGTGATGCTTATGCAAAAATTGGATCAAATGTTAATAAGTGTGGAAACCCAGAAAAACCCAGGGGTCCTTCTCTATTACTAGAGGGAGTGGCGGGGCATGGCGTGGTTGCTGGGTCTGCAGAATGTGACTTCATGGGGATACATGGAAACTCTACAGATGGCTCTCCCAGAGGCTGCTTGCCTCCAATGGCAGTGATGGGGGCAGAGCTAAGAACATAACTCCAGGATGGGTTCATGAGGTTCCTTCTCCCTGTTATCTCTTCATAGAGATTCATATTTCATTTGTGGCGGGTACACTGTCTTGGCTTCAAAAAATAGAAAATGTAACAGTGCAGGAGTGCAGTAAGGACCCGTAAGGAACGCAAGCCTCAGGAAGGGCTGGGCTGCATCCCACTGCCATGTGGAGGCCAATCACATGAATACATTCATTTGCACACCATACAATTTATGGTGAATCGCTCATGTTTGAACCCACTCATGTGGGGGTCTCTCCCCTAACCCCCCACCACTGCCCCCTGTGTGTGATGTTCTCCTCCCTGAGTCCACATGTACTCATTGTTCAACACCCTCCTGTGAGTGAGAACATACAGTGCTTGGCTTTCTGTTCTTGTGT
>CM052654.1:140287167-140344425 GCA_028533165.1 Leontopithecus rosalia
GGTTCGTCCCGTCCTTTATGGGTAGTGGGCACATGGCCACTGTGTCTCTTCAGTGGTTCATCAGGTCCTTTATGGATAGTGGGCACATGGCCACCGTGTCTCTTCAGTGGTTCATCAGGTCCTTTATGGATAGTGGCACATGGCCACTGTGTCTCTTCAGAGGTTCGTCCCGTCCTTTATGGGCAGTCGGCACATGGCCACTGTGTCTCTTCAGTGGTTCATCAGGTCCTTTATGGATAGTGGGCACATGGCCACCGTGTCTCTTCAGTGGTTCGTCCCGTCCTTTATGGGTAGTGGACACATGGCCACCGTGTCTCTTCAGTGGTTCGTCCCGTCCTTTATGGGTAGTGGACACATGGCCACTGTGTCTCTTCAGTGGTTCGTCCCGTCCTTATGGGCAGTGGGCACATGGCCACTGTGTCGTCTACACAAGCATGCTACCTTGCGTACTTGTTTCTTTTGAACACATGCATGCGTTAACACTGTAATATATATTTATGACTTTGTATGTCATTAATAAGAATATTTTTGATAATATTGAAAGAGTATGATTGATTATTGATTTCCTCTAGGTAGATATTCACTGTGTTTTTTAGATGTTTAATAATCGTGAACAGCCTCAGCATGACCCACATTATTTAATCCACCTACATCCTTGCCTTACTTTTCTCTCTCCCTCCCTCCCTCTCTCTCTTTCTTTTTCTATCTCCTTCCTTCCTTCTTCCCTCTCCTCACCTCCCCTTCCGTCCCCTCCCCTCCCATCCCCTTCATTCTTCCCTCCCCTCCCCTCCCCTTCCTTCTTTCCTCCCCTCCCCTCCCCTCCCATCCCATCCCATCCCCTCCCATCCCATCCGCTCCCCTTCCTTCTTCCCTCCCCTCCCCTTTCCTCCCCTCCCCTCCCCTTCCCTTCCCTGTTCTTCCTCCTTCCTTTTTTCCTTCCCTTACCTTTCCTTCTTTTTCTTTCTGTTCTCCAGAAGTGAAATTATCAGGCAAAGGTATAACATACACAGAAATTTTTATCTTAAAATTTATCAAAAAGAAATTTTTACTTTGTGTGTTTCTACAAATTTTAGTTCTGTCTCCAAACTGTTTTTCTAGTATATATTTTGCAAGAAACTACATGTGGGATTCTGAACTGCCATATGCTGATCACTTCTACAGACAGCTGCAAGTGTGGAGAGTTTTTGCTAAAACTGTGGATCTCTACCTCATCACACTGAGAACCTCGTCAGTGCCTTACAGGGCCGTCAAGTACAGCATGACCACAAAAATTCAGTGTTACTGTCTCGCGAGCTTTGTGCCCTAGAGGGAAGCTTCTTGCTGCTTCTGGAGTCACGGAAACAAAGCAAGCTTTAGGAAATGAGATCCCTTGCTTCCTGGGTCCCTCTTTCCTCCCACAGCCCGGCCCCACCCTTTCTCGGCTCTCCTCTCCTGGGAACTTCCTCTCCCTGCACAGAGGTGAGCTGCCTCTCCATGCCCAGGCTTCACCCCAGCAGGTCTCTCCGGTCGGCTTCCCCCAAGCCCAACCAGCCCCATCTCTTCCCCTCCTCTCTTCTAAAACAGCAGCGTGGCTCTTCACTGCTCTGTAGGGGTGGCGAGGAGGTTCCAGGCTCCCCCAGGCCTCACCTGCAAGCACACCCTTCTCTCTACCTGCTCTGTGATTTGCGTTACTGTTTACCTCGAGGAGCTCTCCCTCTGTGACTTATAATCCATAGCCTGGTGACCTGCACATCTCCAAGCTCAGCTGCTGCTGCTCAGAAAACCTCCCACCTCCATGGCAAAGTCAGCTCACCTCTGCATAACCCTGAGCATGGTGAGCTCCCCTGCTGCATTCCTCCCGACTTAGAAAAGAAGTGATGGCCTCCCTCCTCTCCTCTGCAAGCCGGTGCTGCCCAGAGGCCCGGGCTGTGGTTCTCTTTATCTCCTGTTACACTGATCCATCTCAGTCCCTGCCACTGTGGGGCTGCTCTTTGGTGATGTCAGCAAGGAAGCCAGCAATTCCCAAACCACTCCTCCTTCCCCAAAATCCAAGGGGAGAGATCCACAGCAAACAGTGGCCAAATGAAAAACAGAGCAAGCCTTCTGGTTGGCTGCAAAGTGCATGTTCTGCTGTGATAAACCTAGGCAGCGTTTGCTTCTAAGCCTCCAGCCCTCCCTAGGTCCTCTGCCCAAACCCAGGAAAATGCTTTCTTCCTTGTGGCACAGAGATTGAAAATGGGAGAAAGACTGTGTGTGGGTGCAGGGGGCGTGAGAGAGGGACAGAGAATGAGGATAGACGCCGGCCACACTCATGCACACATCTTCCTTGCTTCATGAAAAATTCATATGTTTTGAATCAATAGTGACTGAAAATATCAGCTAGCCCAGAATCAGTTGTACTTATAAGGTCTTAAAAAATAATGCTTAAATAAATGGATTTCTAACGTAGGGGCTTCAGTGGTTGTCATGGGTACTGGTCTAACAGTCTGGAGGACAGGCCCTTCCTAAGCCACCAAAATCGGGTCCCACAGCAGGAGGTCACCTCTCCATGCCCACAGTTCCAAGGCACAGTGCGGTCAGCGTGTGGCGTGCTGCACGGTTTTCTCCGAAAGCTTGCTGCATGTAGGACTTGGGAGGTGACCGCCACGGTGGAAACCTGTCAATGTCCAGCCCAAAAACCTGAATCCCCATCTCAGCTCTGTGACCTCAGGCAAGCCACCTTCTCAAACTGTCTCTGCAAATAGAGCTAATATGATCTCACCTGCCGATTCCCAGGGTTGTTTTGAGGATCAGAGGAAATAATGAGCATGGAAGTGCTGGAACCTAGAAAGTGCCTTTTCTCACTGGGAAGCAGCTAGTGGGAGGACGTATTTATGCAGAAGACTCCCGCTTCTCAGCCTGCACCCTGCTGCAGCTGTGGCATGAAGGAAAAGGCTGCCCATTTGGAGAGCAGGGGATCAGCCCCCAGTCGTGGGCACTGCATTCAGGAAGACGAGGCACTTCCACGTGGCTGCCTCTGTCACTAATGAAGGGCCCTAAGTACACTCATGCCCCTACCATTAGGATTTTCGAGTTGAAATGTGTGGACTCGCTTTAAGTTAGCGCACAGCATATTTAAGTCACACTGCATTCACAGCCTCAGACGGACAGTAATTTCTATATATTCTAAGAAGGGGGCTTGCTGTTAGAATTCTGATTTTCTTCCCAAGGATTCTCTGAAAATTGAGGAGAGTTCAGCTAGCAATCAGTGACATGATTTCATTCATAAAGTTTCTGGGACTCAGAGACAACAGAGAGCCAAGTAGACCGTCATGAATGTTTTCAGTCTCACTGCACAGACACACAGGTACACAACGGCACACAGACAGGTGCATGCACACAGGTACACACAGGCATACACATAGATACAAATACAGACACGCACAGGTACATATACATGTTCACACACAGGTACAGATACACATGCAGGCACACACACAGGTACAGATACATCTTCACATACAGGCACACAGGCACAGACACAGGTACACACATAGGCATATACAGGTATACACAGGTACACAGGCACACACAGCTACAGATACATGTTCACACACAGGTACACACAGGTATACACACAGGTACCCAGGCACATACAGGTACATCTACATGTTGACAGGCACACACAGGTACATACACAGGCAGATGCACAGGCACCGATACAGGTGCACACACAGGCATATACAGGTATACACACAGGTACACACACAGGCAAACACAGCTACTGATACATGTTCACACACAGGTACACACAGATACACATACAGGCACACATGCAGGCACATATAGGTAGAGATACATGTTCATGCACAGGCACAAACACAGAGGCACAGATACAGGTGCACACAGGTACACAGGTACACACACAGGTACAGATACAGGTGCACACAGGCACAGGGGCACACACAGGTACAGATACAGGTGCACACAGGCACACACAGGTGCACACACAGGTACAGATACACGTGCACACAGGCACACACAGGTACAGATACAGGTGCACACAGGCACACACAGGTACAGATACAGGTGCACACAGGCACACACAGGTGCACACACAGCTGCATGCACAGGCACACACAGTTACGAATACACAGGTGCACACACAGGTACACAGGTACACAGGCATGCCTTCAGGCACTGGGTACACACACCCACATGGAGTTGTCTCTCTGCCACTTGCACTCGCTCCTAAGGTGGCACCACTGATTCAAATGGCCCCATGCTCTCTCCTCCTCTTTCCTAATACAGGTTGTTGGGGTTTTTTTCCTAAGAGCTTATGTTTTTTCCATTTGATCAGTAATTATTTGAGAGTACACATTATGTGCTAGGGTCTATGCTAGATAACTGAAGAATTCACCAGGTAATAAACATTTTCTTACTCTCAAGAAACCATGAGTTCCTTGGGGGCCTGGGAAGGAGGTTGAAGTGATGTCTACTTCATTATTACTGTTATTCAATTCATTCATTCGATGGATTCTCTCTCCTCTGGCCCCCGGTAATACAAAAATGAACAGGTGCAATCCCCATCTTCAAGCACCTCAGTATCTTTCATAACAACAGCAGCATTAGCAGAAGTGAGCGACCAGCGGAAGAACTGGCTGGCTCTGTGAGTCAGTGTGTGAGCATCTGAATGTGCCAGCAAGAGGATGACCACGTTCTCCAGTCAGAGGTAACAGCTGCCTCCTGAGGCTGGAATGGTCTAAAAGTCTCTGAGTAAAGAAATGGTGTGATGTGATGTGAAGGTTGAAAAGTCTCTGATGTGCATGGAGAGAGGAAGGGTGCGAACCCATGAGGAAACATAGTTCCTATTTGAGGGACACGGAGAGGACAAAATTGCTTAAGCTAAAGCACACGTAAGGTGGTGGCAAGTCTTAAGAATTCAGAAGTACCATGTCGCCGAGCTTCGGGGGTCCTGGGAGACGGGCCAGAGTGTGTGCTTTGAGCCCGGCTCTGACTCCAGCCGCTCCTCACTCACTCCAGGAGTGCATGCGAACGTCGGATTCCTCATCTGTGAAGCGGGCATAATCCTACCTCCTTTACATGTGTGTTTGCGTGCGAAATAACTTTTAATTTAAACTGGGATAACATGTAAGCTGCCGTCACCATAATGACAGTAGTGATACGGATAAGGATGAAAATCATGAGCGTTGTGCTCATTTATTCTTGGTCAGAGGCATCCAGAACAGACACATGTTCTGGGAGATTCCAGTCTCAGCATGAAGGGAGGAGGAACAGGTTTGGGGGGCTGCTAGGGAGGGTGAGGTGAACTCAGCTAAGCTAACTCAGAGTTCATTCGCATCTGAGCCTTAGGGGCTTCCCAGGAAAGAAAGGAAGGCCGGCCTCACCTGAGTCCTCTGATGGGGATTTATTTGGGCATTTGCCTCTTGGGAAGCTTTGGATTCAGTGAGATGCAGAGCCACTGGGTTCTCCAAAGTCAGAGGGCACCATAAGTGTGAAAGCTCCGTGCGTGGATGAGCCGCTTCCTGAGCCATGTCGTGCGGCTGCTGGGCAGGGGTGTGTGGGGGGTATTGGGCGTTAATTCCCAGGACCTCAGGTCTCTATGCTCAAGGGCTCCCAGACCAGGTGTTGCCTGTGACATGTGAGTGGCAGACCCAGCTACTGCTCCTTGGTTAATGCTATTCCTCACCTCTTCTATGCCCCGTGAAACGTCTTCTCCCATGGGCCCTGAAGACTTCAGCCTGTTGTTATTAATAACATTCACTGAAATTAATTCTTAGATTTCCTTTCTTTGTTGGAGGAAGGTGTGCTGGGACTGCACACCTGCAGCTTTGCCCTCGCTTTTCCTATGACCTCGGGCAGGCTCTTGATGGTCTCTGGACTTCAGTGCCCGAATCTAAAAGTGAAGACACAGGGGACACTATTCTTACAATTGCTCTCGCTGCTGATATTCACGATGCCAAAGGCTGTTCCACCGTGTGTGTTTCCTGCTGGAACTGCCTTGGTGACCAGTCCTCACTGTCCATGAGTGAGCTGCAGGCTAACAGCAGACCCTAGGGGACAGACAGAGCCCCAAAGGCCCGCGCCATCAGTACTGTCCTGCAGAAGGAAGGAGGGCGAGGGTTCCAGGCAGCCCTCTCTGTTCTGACACAGTCCTGGTCACCCTTTGTTCTAACTGCCTCCATGTTTCCTTGCTCTTGTATGTCATTTTCTTCACGTGGAGGAATGTTTTATAATGAGCTAGAACAATCTAATCAGGCACAAATGTGATGTCCTTGCTGCACTGTTCATTGCTGTATAGGCAGCCAGTGCATCCCAGGGCCCACCGTAAGCTGTACTGTAGAGCAGCAAATGGCTTGGGTGTCCGGGGAGTGCAAATTCCTTGCAACTATTACGTGACTTTGAGAGTGTAAACTTCTAACCTACATTTATTTGTCACTTTTTACAGAAATTGATACACATCTTTTGAAAATACTAACAGATAAATTATTAAATTTTTCAGTTTATTTTGTTACATAAATGTTACATGAATTTTCTTTGGCAATACAGTTATTACACCATATAAAATAATTTTTTTTTTATGTATTCCTAAGTAAACTGTATTTATTCGTATAAAATAAATAATTAGAAGTATTTGCAGTAAAACGTGAAAGCCCTTATTTGTCACAACCCCCTCCTGTATCCAGAGGTCATCTCAGCTCTCCACTGGGTCTGTGTCCACACCTATGTCATCCCCTGTGTTTACACACGTGCACATGTCAGTGAAAGATGTGTCCCAATTATATGGTTAGGATTTGTGTCCCCACCAACTCTCATTGTGAATTGTAAGCCCCAGCTGTTGAGGGAGGACCCTGGTGGGAGGTGATTGGCTGGTGGGGAATGGCTTCCCCCATGCTGTTCTTTTTTTTTTTTTTTTTTTTTGAGACGGAGTTTCGCTCTTGTTAGCCAGACTAAGTGCAATGGCACAATCTCGGCTCACTGCAACCTCTGCCTCCTGGGTTCAAGCAATTCTCTTGCCTCAGTCTCCCGAGTAGCTGAGACTACAGGCTGTGCCACCATGCCCATCTAAGTTTTGTATTTTTAGTAGAGACCCCCATGCTGTTCTTGTGATCATGAGTGATTCTCACAAGATCTGATGGTTTTACAAGGCGGTTTTCCCTGCATTCTCTCAAATTCTCTCTTTCACCTGCCACCACGTAAGATGTGGTGCCTGCTTCGCCACTGCTGTGATTGTAAGTTTCCTGAGGCTTTCCCAGTCATGTGGAACTGTGAATCATTTAAACCCCTTTCCTTTATAAATTGCCTCGTCTCAGGCAGTTCTTTCTAGCAGGGTGAGAACAGACGAATATGGCCTCAGTGTATTTGCTGTGTGTGAACAGGTGACACTGTGCATGCTTCTCTGCACCATTCTCTAATCACTTTGCCACACATCTTGCAGCTTCTGCCTTGTCAGTGCTTATAGGACAGTCCTACTTGTTTATTTACCACAAATAAGCTAACCATTTTATCACTGAGGAGTTTGGATTACATACAATATTGCATTGAAACATTTTATGCAGGTAACTGTGCATATGTGTGACTAAATATGTATTTTGTAGATACCAGGAACTGGAATTGTCAGGCTAGCATAGGCACATTTAACATTTTCATTCACACTGTCAAATTGTCGACACAGCAGGTTGCTCCATTTACATCCACGCAAACCTGCCTGAGAGTCCTGTTGAAGATGACTTCGATGACTTCATCCCCACTACAGCAGACGGGGAAGCCTCCATCCCCTTCCTCAGCCACGGGAGTGCTACCGGCCCTCTCTAAGCCACAGTGGGAAGCAAACCTGTTTCCACTTCAGTGTCAGTTTTGAGAAACGATGCAATTGTGGCTTTAGGTACATGTCTAGGTTTAAGAGTAGCTTCTAAACTAGAGGATAGTTGCTTTGTTTGATGTCTTTATCTGTAAATACTTCCAGGTTACAAACTGCATTTGCTGGTGTCCTTTTATGTGGTAGTTGACATGTTGGAATCAGTGGTCTCTTACTTAGGAGTTGAGATTATGGTTATGTTCTAGTCCAGACGTAGTGGCTCATGCCTGTAAACCCAGCACTTTGGGAGGCCGAGGTGGGCGAATCACTTAAGGTCAGGAGTTCAAGACCAGCCTGGCCAACATGGTAAAACCCCATCTCTACTAAAAATACAAAAATTAGCTGGGAGTGATGGTGGGTACCCGTAGTTTCAGCTGCTAGGGAGGCTAAGGCAGGGGAATCTCTTGAACCCAGGAGGCAGTGGTTGCTGTGAGCCAAGATTGACCCATTGCACTCCAGCCTGGGTGACAAGAGCAAAACTCTATCTCAAAAAAAATTTATATTCTAAATATTGATGTTGCACAGGTGATCTATGGAAAAACCTGAGATGGGAATGTCCATGTACGGGAGGTGGGCCCGAACCTTTTTAATTGCCAAAATATATTCATGTATTCCAAATAATTGAAGTCATCCCACAAATATGTAATTGACCTAGGCTTAAAGCACGCAAAGGGCATGTGAGTGTTCAAATGCAAGAAGGGTGATTCTAAAACTGGCAGTACATTGTTTTCCTGGTTTTCTATTTTCTCTTTTTAAGATGTCCCCATTCATTACCATTTCTTTCTTTTCTCTCAAAAACTGAAAGTGGACATATTTTAAATCTCATCTCCAACTAGAAGCTGAGTGACTGTCTCACGAGCGCATCCTAACACAAAGGCTATTAGCAGTGCAGTGAGCTAACTGAGATACATATAACTTGGTACAAAGGAAACAAGCCCCTTATTCAGCCAGGAAGCGTTAGTGGAGAGCCTTCTACCTGTGCCACAGTGCAGGTGGCTTATTCATCTGAACCCAGCCCCTGAGCAAGGCGAGTGTCTGGCTGTTAACAGGTTGAGATGAGCAACAGAAACAGACGAAGGAGCTGGAGATGCACCTGCCAGCCACGATGGGGACAGGTGGCCAGGACTGCCTGCCCGCCCATCTGCTTCAATGCGCTGTCCTCTCCAGCCATCGTGGATCCCAAATTTGATTGCTGAAGGGCACAGAAAACCTTCTTAAAGCAGTTTTCCTGCTCAGACAGTATCGAGGGAAGGGTCCAGGAAAGTATGCAAAACCAGGCCCTGGAGTCCTTACGTGCCTGTCGGAAGCTCCTCTGAGAAGGGTTCCATTCACTAAGGAAGGTTTCACCTCCTCCTTACAGTGGTGTTGGAGGTGGACTTTTTGTCAGGCAACTTTGCCTCATTCTTGCTATTCAGTGTTATATGTCTGAGAAAGGAACACTATCAGCATACAGCTCTCATCTTTTAACCAACCTCACACAGAACTTCTAGGGTGGAAAACAAAAAGCATGACCCGTTTCCACTCGTAGCGAATTCTGCAGGAGTGATTCCAGTTACCAGGCAGGCAGAGGCACAGCCATTTCAGCAACACTTAGCTACACAACAGATCTTCTTGACAAGACATCTTAGAAAAGCAGTGATTGCAGGAATGAATATGCCCACCTCAGGGTGCTGGTACCTGCAGAAAAAGTCACCAGGAGCTGTTTCTTCCCATCTGTATCCCACAGGGGTGCTGAGCACCTGGCAAGAGAGGGTGGAGGAAGACGAGCTTGGTCCTTCCTTCCCTCAGCAGTACCCCACTGTGGAGGCGCTTCTCACAGAGAAGGACATTTGCACAGTAATTCCCAGAACCATTCAGCCAAGACTCAGCTACAAATTCCCACTCGATATACAACACACATAGAAAGAAGGTCCGAGTGGGCCTCATGAGGAGCATGCCACACTCCTCATGCACGTGGCACACTCGCTGCCTGAGGAGTCGTATCAAGTGCCACAGTAGCGGGATTCTTGCTTAAAGCATTTGGTGCTTTAAAACAAAGTATTTAAACTTTTAGCCCAGGCCTGCTATTGTCAGATACAGAACCTGAATTTCAGAGAGTTTTATTCACTCATCAAATGTCCACACCCAGATTGGCTGTGATGGGGCCTTGCTCACCCAGCAGTAATGACAGTTCATACAATCAATAACACTTGATGAAAAGAATAGTTATATTTTTAAATCATATTATTTCAATATGAATAATGTCAAGTTTATATGCTAGTTGCCTTCGTATAATCTTACTGAGGAAGTAGGTGCCCAGTTCAAAAAGTTAAAATAGAGGAGGCCACGTTGCAGTGAGTATCCACTGAGTGCACATTCGTCTTCAAACTCTGTGTCACCTGGGAGGGGCTCTGCACATGTCTCTGCCTCACAGGACGTGGGGCTGAATTCTGAGCATTAATGATCAGACTGCAAACCTGAGGGAGAAGAAGGTGCTGTTTGTCAGGGCTGAGTGCTCCTGAATCTAGGTGATTCGTAGATGACTTCAAGGTGCTATATCTGATGCAAAAATGTTTTGGGGGGCATTTGCCTGAGGAAGAAAATGTGAGAATCCCCCACATTTATACTATGTGGATGTTGAAAAAAAGTCATAAAACACACAATTGTCATCAGAGATTTTCCAGCGTCGATGGCTGTACGCTGCTATAAGTAAAACCCCAAATTATACCGTATGTTAAACACTGAGTATATTCTTACGTGTTACAAAACAGCTCCAAACTGATGACTGCAGACTTTGCAGCAAAACACACACACTAACTCTCATTCAAGTTTGGAACCTTGATTTTTCAGGTTCGGAATCCATTTTAAAACCTGTCTAGTTCCATGTATCTGTTTTGGAATTACTCTGTCCTCTACGCGTTTGTTTTAGTAAATTCTTATCAGGGGAAATAATAATTGTTGTGGTTGCGCTTTATCAGCTGCCTTTGCGTTTCTGAGGAAATCTCGTGTTATCCTGTTTCGAGTCCTTGCTGAGCACTCTGGCTGTCATCTTTATCACAGGCAGCAAGTACAGTATGTGGGAGAGGATTTACGGTAATTCTGCTGCATCCAGCTGATCATAAACAGCATGGGGAGTCCCGGAGGGTCTCTTCATTCTCCCGACACACTTCTCGGAGGCACATTAGCCCTCGTCTGTATTGCCATAGACACACTTTATGAGCCTCTCGGAATTTGGAGGTTTGCACCAGGAACAATGGCTTCCCTGACTGAGGCGTCGCCCTCTCGCTTTCTGATTCTCTAGCTCATTGTTTTGTTTAATAAAACAAATTCTGCCTTTGATAGTAGACTTTGAGATAATATAGGTATTTCCTCTTCAAATGAGAACAGTCAATGGCTTCTAAGACTGAGATAACACTGCGGAAAAACTTGATAGTTAATAATTTCTACGTTTCCATTAATGAAGGTAATTTCTTCTGCTGTTGTTATGGTAGGAAAGAATTGAGCTGACATTTGGAAATGGCCTTGTCATCAGGAAACTGTATTTTCGTATGAATGAAATTACATTATTTCCAAAAATCTTTCTCCTTTGTTAAATTGTTTTCTAATGACATCCAAGTGTTAAAGAAGGCAGTGGTCTAAGAAATGGGCCGGTAATGGGTCATCCTAAGGATTAAGTGCATTTGGTTTTACCTTCAAATCATGTATTTGAAATTGTTCAATAACTTAGATTTCAAAGTAGATTAACTAAATGTTTAAAAAGCACTTCTCCTTAGCCATCATTAGAGTTTATAACAAGGTTTCTGAGTAAAATTATTTACACATCTTCTCAAGGTGCAGTTACCTATCTTGAAATGTGGCTGTTGTGAGTCTCACAGCCAGGGGCCTGTACCTTCCTCACTGTATTCTGTGTTGTTGCTCTCTCCTTTAGAAAATGAACTCAGAGGAGAATTGGTGAATTCCTATCCAGTGGGCATCTTGAAACCCTGGTCGACAGCGGAAGAGCATCAGGCCCCGAGATCACCCACCCAGCGCAGACGGAGTGCAGGTACCTCTGCCCAGCACGGGGCTCCGGGATTGCTGCAGGTAGCCCCTCCTCTGGCGCTTGTCCCATTTGCTGCTTTGAGTAAATACTGTCATCTTAGCTGCCTGGTGCTTCACGGCTTCTGGGAGGCAGTTAAAGTTGCATCGCGCATCCTCTCCATAGAGACAATTCGTGCCAAAAAGAACCCTTTGCAGTTAAATTAGATGAGGCATAGCTCATTCTCACTGCTGAAGTTATATAGGGCAGGGATGATGTGAGGATCCTCGTGGGTGCTGAGAGGATGCCTCGGGGTGGCCAGTGGGAGGGAATGGTGCCCATGACCCTCACATGGAAATGGCTCGTGTGGAATCATTGCATGCAGCAGCTACACTTGCAGCGGAAGGAACTGGTTGGTAAAGCATGTGGGATCGGATTTGGAGGGCTGGAGTTGGATGAGGTTGGCACACACCCAGTGGCTGCTACCTCACAGCACATATTTTTAGGGCTGGAGGTGAACAAGACTGAAACATCGTCCAAATCCCAGCCCTGCAAAATCTCTGGTTCTGAGTGAGTGAATGGAACGGAAACTCTGGTATTCTGTTCTCAATACTCACATTTAGAAGTACTTTTATGTATGTTACTCTGATAAAGAAAAGGAGAAAATTCTGGTAAAAATGGTAATTTCTCAGCATGCTCTATCAGGGAAGCTGGGGCGTGTTTTAAGGTTCACTGTGCAGTTGTGATTTATTTGTCTGCCGACTGCCCCATTTGCCTGTCTGATAATAGAACTACTTACCACTACACAGAAATTAGAGGCTGGGATTGTCTTCCATATGCTGCAAGCTTGTGGGTGCTGCCAGCTTTAAGAGCTTTATGAACTGTGGTAATAGGTCACAGTTGTTCTAATTATTTTCTCGTCTCTACCCTATTCATTTCCCCTGAAGAAACTCACTGTACTCATTGGTTCCGTTTGGGGAAGGCATTATGTTTAATCGTACATTTCCCTGAGGTTAAAAAAAAAACAACAAAAAACAAAAGAATCTATTCACACGGAGTGTTCCTGAATACTTGGCTACAGAAGCAGTTAAAGTTTCTGAACTGTAGGTGTTTCGTACATCTAGGCTGTCTTCTTTTATCCAATCTCACTGAATTTTAGTAGTAAGTTAAGGACGTTTAATGAAATACTTTGTAAGGGTGTAATGTTTACGTGTGGCTTTATTGAATTGACATTTTGGCATTGAGTGAGATGCTCACATTCAAATGAGGATGCTCGATGTGGTTTGATAGAAAGCATTCAAATACAAATCTCACCAGGAACTAAATGAAGCAACAAGGAAAAAGAGTGCTCTTTTTTGGGTTTTGAAAGAAACACCCACGTTTATACTTGGCTTTCAGTCAGGTTCTCGGCTGAGACATTCCCTTTGATTTTGAGAGGTGTCCATTTTCAGAACGGAGAGCAAATTGCACTTAGCAGGGCAAAAAGAGATCTCGAGGTGCCAGCAGCCGAAACCCTGTCCGGCTTTGCCCTGGAGTCTGCCATCCTTAGGGGAGTGTCCTCCGGGATCCCTCCAGCCAGGCCCTGCATGAGCAGACCTTTCTGGTGTAAGACGGGCTTGTCACCCAAAGATCTCCAGGGCCTCCGGATCCAATTACATGATAATAAGAGCAGGATGCACAAACAAGGCCTGCATCTCACGTGGGTCTTTCCATTCAGTCCTCACTGTCTTCATTCTGTCCTCATCAGTCCTCACCACTCATGTCCACTTTAAGGGCTGTGGTAACAGTACATAGAGGCCACCCTGACAGGCACACACTGTGGAGGATGCAGACGTAGAGCCTCTTATTTCTGGAATTTTTTATCCATGTTCTCATTTTTTAAAGATTAGTATCTGACTCTCAGGGGATGGTCAGTATCCAGTTTCTGTATGTATGCCATAAGTACTTCAGTAAATGGGTGATCAATGACATATGTATAAAACAGTACATCGAAATAAATAGATTTAGCATTATAAAATGGGGATATATTGCTATATTAATGAGACTATGTCTTCACATAATAAGCTATAAAATGACAATTTGTAAATCATCGTGTTGCGTAGACCTGGTGGGCCAACACTTTTGTAGAGCCAGATAATATTTTAGACTCTGTGGAGGGAGTGGTCTCTGTGCACTGCTCACCACTGCCATGCTGTCTGGAATGAGCCACAGGCAACAGTGAGCAATTGGTATGGCCGTCTGCCAATAAAACTTTAACTGCAGCATTAGCAGAGAACAGATTTGGCCCGTGGGCTTGAGTTCATCAACCCATGGTGAAGGCCTAAGTTCCCAGCTCTGAAATAGCCACAGTCACTTCTGGAAGAGAGATGGCCACTAACTCCTCCCTGGGTGAGCAGACCCTTGCAAACCAGCACGGCAGTCTGAAGTTACCATCCACAGACCTGCTGCTCGCAGGCAAGCCCTTTGCTGATGCCTGGGCAAGGTACCCAGCGTGAGCTAGCAGAAACTTCCACAGAGTCTGAAAGAAGGGTGAAGACAGCAAGGTTGTCACCTCTGTGGAGATGGGGGCAGAATTCAAGAGACTCCTAAGATTTCAACAAGAGAAAATGTTTCCAGCGCGTTTGTGGCTGTATCACCCTGTCTGACTAGAAATATCATCCTGAAAACTGTGTGGGATGTAACACCACACTAAATCCACTCAGAGGGGGTATTTCCACGCCTGGATACAGAGGGAGTTCTGTCAGTAAAATAGCACATATGCCAAAAGAAATGTCTTCCTGGAAGGGTGAGTGAGGCCAGTCAGCAGTCTGTGGGGCAAAGCCGAACGTGGCCACTTGGCAGGGCCAGACCACACAACTGAGTGAGGTGGGATTCCATTCAGCCTGTTTTCCCTATACCCTCTGCAAATACAAGACAAAAACATAAACACGTGAATTTTAAAAAAACAGAGAGAACGTGGAGAATAAAATACAACCACAAAAGAGAGCGATTTCCAGTTGCAGAGGACGGGACACCACCAGCTTGATAAAAAGGGGAATGCTGGAAAAGATCTTAATAACGCCATCAATTTTTTTAAAGGCTCCTTACAAACATAAGGAGCCTCAGACTTTGAAAAATCATATTTAGGTTGTGAATCTGTATCATCCGTCATTTAGCCGAAACAGAGTATTAGCTAACATTTTCCACAGAGAGGACTTGGGCTGGGTGGACAGTAATCGGGCTGGGCGTGGTGTCTCACGCTTGTAATCCCAGCACTTTGGGAGGCCAAGGCAGGTGGATCACGAGGTCAAGAGATCAAGACCATTCTGGCCAACATGGTGAAACTCCGTCTCTCCTAAAAATACAAAACATTAGCTGGGCATGGTGGTGCGTGCCTGTAGTCCCAGCTACTCAGGGGGCTGAGGCAGGAGAATTGCCTGAACCCAGGAGGCGGAGGTTGTGGTGAGCCGAGATTGCACCATTGCACTCCAGCGTGGGTAACAAGAGCGAAACTCCACCTCAAAAAAAAAAAAGACGGTAATCTACACGGTAATACATTATTACAGAATAAGTCAAAAGCGGTGATGGAGAGAGAAGAGGCAGAAACACAGCCTGCAGGGTGCGCTCCTACTGCACTGCCCAACGAGCTGGGAGAGGAAAGGTCTGCTAGGCCCAGGAATGGTTCAGTGTCCAGCAGAAATTTCCTAAAAAGTTATAGGATATCAGCCTTGAGAACAAATCCTAATTCTTCCCCAGCATCTGCAGAGAATTTACCAGGCTCCTTGAGCCTGAGCCTGTTTCACCGTCGGTAAAGTGGCCATAGGAATTTCTCCTTCACAGAACTGTTACAGGATTACATGTCATAAGTGTCTGAAACACTGGATTTCATCCTTGAAACACAGAAGATGTTTTAGAATTTCCCCGAGCTGTGTGGATTTTGAAATGAGATGTGGACAGAAGTACCCGGTTCCCCTCCAGATGGCAGCTGCCCAAGTGAAGACATCACCAATGATGTCACCTTCTCCTGGGCCTTGGGCTGAACGTTAGAAAGGTTTGGGGTGGGTCTGGCCTCCATTATTTCTTGGAAGTAAAAACTCCTGGAGAAAGGAGAGTTGCTCTCAGGTAGCAGAGGCACAACCAAGCTGGAACGCTGATTCCCGCTCTGGAGTGAGACAGGCTCAGGGCTGACCACTCTCCACGCCAGCGTCTTTTATCTGAAGCCCTCGGGGTGGTCGGAAGCAGCTGGAGATCCTGGGGCCCTGAGTGTGGCTTGTTTGTGCTCCTGGCTCTTAGTATATCTCTTGCTATGTCTACTGTGTGGGCACCTCAAAATCATCAGTCTCAGCATGGATGAGTCCATTATCTTCTCAGGTAAAGCCTTGTTTTTATTGGCTCATAATTTAGAACCTGCAGTAAGTGTTATGAATTGTGAAAGTAGATCCGGAACTTTCCGCCTGCACCCCAACACACCTAATGAGTGCTTTTAACTGAAGGTCAAAAGCAGTAGAAGGCTATGACTTGGCCCTTGACTTCCTAGCATGCTCAACTACTGCTCTTTTCAATGAAGTATGGTGCACACCCTCATCACGCGACCTTCCATCATTTTCACTGCACACCCCTCTGACCCGGAGCCTCTGGGATGCCCATGCTCCCTCTTCCCGTCGGGCCCACACCGTTCTGCAAAGTTGCTCATAGGTCCACATGCGCCTCACCAGTCTACACACGGCAGTCCCACTCATGTGAGGTCACCTGCTTATCTGAGTTCCTCATTCGCTGTCGTTTGTGGGTGCAAGTGAAGGGATAGAACTTAGCCCATATCTAAATAAGTAAATGCCGACTTTTTAAGATAAAATGCGTTGTTAAGTGAATTATTTCAAATGTCCCATCCATACACAAGAATATATTATTTTGTGCATTTACATAACGTATGTTTGAGTCAACTATGATGAGATGTTATATAAAAATGGAATCAGAGAATTCTGCAGAAAAGCTGTGCTTGCCGAGCCATTTAATAAGGGTGGGGGCACAATGACAACCGCAACAACAGAACACCCGGAGAAGGAGCCGCAGAGCCATGGGGACGGCGCGGCCCGAAGGGGAGAAGCTGGGTGTTCCTAGAGAAGGAACGGGGAGCTGGAGAGTCTCCTCCCTGGCTGGCTCCAAGGATACCTTCTGACTTAGTCAAGGACAGTTCAGACATGGGAGCAGCATCAGGAAAGGCCAGAGGTTTGGGAGCAGGAAGTCGAAAGGAAGGCAGGGTGGGCATGGTGGGTTTAGGTTAAGCTCCGTAGCTGATGAGAGTCCATGGGTGACTTTAGGCAGAGGAGACAGGGTCTGATTTTCCAGTGTGGAGTGTGGATTGGAGGAGCTAACACCAGTGCCTGGGGGCAGGGGGGCTGTGGACAGAGTCCAGGAGAAGTTGTTGAGGGTCTCCAGGAGGACAGGGTATTCGGTTTGAAGATGAAGGTGTCTGTGATGGGCTTGCAGTCAGCAACGCTGTGCAGATCAAGGTGGGATTCGGACATCACCATGCCCAGCAGGGAGGAAGAGAGGAAAGGCTTCACAGTACAGCTTGGAAAACATCAACACATTTTTACACTGAACCCCTCAAATCCTGGGGTTTTTATCTGTAAAATAGTGGGAATGTTTCTCACGTCATAGGGTTGCTGAGGATTCCATAAACCAGTGCTTGAAAAGCCTGAAGTGCAGAGGCTGGCAAGTAAGTGCTGGCCCTTTAATCCCCGGTTACCCTCATTATTATTCAGAAAGAACCAAGGCACACTTGCTTCGCCACGAAAGAGGAGGCAGAAGCGATGTGATTTACATCCGTGTTATGCTTTATGTATTCAAATCAAAGTGCCTTCACTTCCTATGCGGCTATGTGGGAAATGAAGAGGCACTCTGAACCCATGCAGAGAGATTTTAAGAATATTTTGTTAAAGAAAAAAGCAAGATACAGAAGAGAAGCAAAACTGTGACTTCACACACACACACACACACACACACACACACACACACACACACACTTGCTTGTATTTGCTTTAAAAAACTAGACGGATAGACAAAGTAACTAAAAGAAATGTTTGTATGTGGGGTTACTAAAGGAAAAGGCAGGTTGGAGGAAAATGTTTTCATTGTTCTTGTTCATTCATTTATTTGTTTATTTTTGAATAATGTAAATGTATCTCATATTCAAAAAATAAACTTTAAAAGAAAAGTGAAGAGTGCTTTCAGAAAGCTAATCTAATGTATCCTCTCCGGCCCTTTGTTTTAGGTAGAAAGGGATTATTGACACAGTTTTACAAGTGAGGAGACTGAGGATCCATAGGTTACTTAACGTGACCCAGGTGACAGCCAGTGATTGGCACTCTGGATTTGAATTCTGATTCTGAAACCTGTGCACTGCCACCTTTTCCCCTCATAATACGCAGGCACGCTGGTGGAGTCTTCTTCAATGTTTATTGCTAACATAGAGACACGTCACTCAACCTCAATGTTCGGGATCAGAGAAGAGTGACAGCAGATAAACAAAATGAAACAAAATGGCTGATGGTAGTGGAGGCTGGGAGGCAGGGCACAGGAGGGTGTTTGAAGAGGCTTCCTGTTCAACGAGGACTTACTGAGTGACCTGTAGACAAAATGGCCACAGCTGTTCATCAGTTTGTAACTGTGGGAGGGAGAAAGGGACTGGAGAGAAGGAAGGAGGGAAGGAGGAAAAGAGGGAGGCAGGCTACATGATTAAGAAAGGAAATAAGGAGATGAGGAAGGAAATACATATAAGAAGAGGGAGAAATTCTCCTATCGGATTCTCTAGTTCACGGTGTCTGCCCAGTAAGTACTATGACTTTTTAATAGCTTTCGTTTTCCCCAGAGCTCTCATATTTCATGTATGCTCTTCTTTCTAAACTTACCCAATTTAAAACGTGCTTTACAAAGTATAAAATAGAAGATTTTATTATTATTTACTTATTCAATAATGAAGGTCGGAATCTCAAAATTATTTTTAGAAGGTATTTTTGAATACAACTTCCAAGAAATAGCTATGAGGTGACAAAGTGAGAAAGCAGCAGTGATTGTGGAGGACATTCTTTAGTATGTTTTATGATATGACGTACATAATATTAACTTTTCTGTTGAAATTACACATGGATTATATGGGAGAATGTGCTTTTTTCTTAGAAGGTAAACATTGACATATTTAGGTGTGAACTTGCCACAATGTCTGTGAGGTTCAGGTAAATGTGTGTGTGCCATGTGGATGTCTGTGTGCACCTGTTTGTGTGTGTGTGTGTGTGTGTGTGTGTGGCATGTTGTGGATGTCTGTGTGCACCTGTGTGTGTGTGTGTGTGTGTCTGTGTGTGTGTGCCATGTGGATGTCTGTGTGCATCTGTGTGTGTGTGTCTGTATGAGTCTGTGTGGCATGTTGTGGATATCTGTGTGCACCTGTGTGTGTGTGTGTGTGTGTCTGGTGTGTGGATGTCTGTGTGCACCTGTGTGTGTGTCTGTGCGTGTGTGTGTCTGTGTGTGTGTGTGTGGTGTGTGGATGTCCATGTGTGTGTGTGGCTCGTGTGGATGTCTCTTTGTGTGTGTGTATGGTGTGTGGATATGTGCACCTGTATGTGTGTGTATGTGTGTGTGGGTGGTGTGTGGATGTCTGTGTGCACCTGTGTATGTGTGTATGTGTGTGTATGTGTGTGTGTGTGGCTCATGTGGATGTCTCTTTGTGTGTATGGCATGTGGATGTGTGCACCTCTATGTGTGTGTATGTGCTTGTATGTGTGAGGTATGAATGTCTGTGTGCCTGTGTGTGTGTGTGTGTTGCGAGTGGATGTCTGTGTGTGTGTGTGTGTGTGGCATGTGGATGTCTGTGTCCACCTGTGTGTGACTCTGTGTGTGTGTGTGTGTGTGTAATTGGTTTGTGTACCCCACCACCTCTCCTTGGTGTCTAATATCGACAAAGTTACAAGGTAACTTTACTGCATCCATTGTCTTAGAGACATATTTTAAACTGTCAGAGGTAGATCTTACAAATCGAAATCTCCTTTCCAACTTAAGGAAAGACAAATTGCCTTTGGCTGGGGAAGCCTGTGAGCTCCACTTCTGGTGTCCCAGGAGAGCCCACGCAGGTCCCCCTTCCAGCAGAGGCTCATCCGGGAAAGCAGCTGGTCAGCCTTGACTGCCCCTTATTCCAGGCTGGGAGGAAAGGGTCACAGCAAATGGAGAGTTTTCTAAGCCAGAGTGTTTGTTGGTGAAGCTGCAGGTGAACGTTGAGTGCCGTTCTTTCCCCCATCACAGTGCATTTACGCGTTTTGTGTCCTCCTCATGAAAATAAAGTGTCTAACAGGATGCTCAGCTTGAAACTTGTATGCATGGAATGCATCTGTAAAGGCAAGGGATATGGGGAGGCTCTGTCACTGCGAGACGGTGTGCATGTATGTGCTTCTGAAAACCATACTGTTGATGGCACATGTTCTTCTTTCACATGCCCTGAAAGCACTTTTTAGAACGTCCAAAGTTAATGCAGGTGGTATTTCTTCTAATTCATTCCCACACAGAAAATAAAAAGGATAGTTGGTCAACTGGCCATCTGGGGTGGCTACTCTGTGTGAGGCATTGTGCTAGGTCTTGAAAAGTAACCAAACAATAAGAGCCAGTGTTGACAGCCTGCTCAGTTACTGGAAGTCAGAGGTTTGGGAAACTCGGTCAGCTTGGGCCCACCATGATTGAGCAGCAAAAAGATGTCTCGATGCCCACATATGTTGCTGAGAGTCGTGCAAGCTGCCCTCATCCAAACAGGATGCATAAAACGCTGCGTTAGGTACCGACAGAATGAAATTCAAATGGCAGCAGGAAGGGAAAAGTTCCCAGAGAATGTTTAAAAGACCTAAAGAAGTTAAACCCCAGGAAGGAAGAAATGAAGAAAGGGATAGAGAAGAGTGCAAAAGACATCATAGGGCATAACTATAAGAAAAAAGATGGAAAACAAAATCCAAATGCCTGTTCACCTGCATGACCTCGGACGCTCCCGGAGCTTCACTATAAAAGGAGCTAAATGACATACACCATTTTTGTTTATATCCATAAGAAATTAAATGTATATAAATTATTTGTATTCTTTTAAATTATAAAAATATCTGGATTGCTGTAGCGGATGATATTGAGGTCATTTTTTGCTACATGAAACATGCATTAATAAGAATGAGGAGGTAAAAAAGTTATTTCTCTCAATGAAAAAGAGAAGCAAGAGCTTTGCTGTTTTCTGATAGACATAAGATGTGTACCTGGTCCCGTTTCGCCTTTGCCATGGACCAGTGACAGTTTCCCAGACATGCTGAGGCAAAGACTCCTTTCAGAACCTGCCACACCGCAGGAGGCCAAAGTCCTTTTGTCGGTGTTTTGCTTCTTATTTAATTGCAGCTAGTGTCAGGCGACATAAATGCTATTTCATGGATAAATCTTCAGAATTTATCAATGAAAATTTATCATTGATAAATCTTCAGAATTTATCAATGAAATAGAATTTGTGGCGCCTGTCACTAGTTAGGCGACATAAATAAATTCTATTTCATTGATAAATCTCCAGAATGCCTTGTCACAGATTTGCAACTGATGGTTTGCTCTTATGGAAAATATGAATAAGTACAAGTGAGGCAGGAAGGGTAAGAGTTGGCATCTTAGCTAGCGGGGGGCCATGAAGGCCCCATCTCGGGTCTTGAATGGAGATCAGAGCTCCACGCAGAAAGAAAAGCAAGGTTGGGGTTCTGATGCAGGTGGTCCCAGGACCATTCTTTGAACAACACTCATTTAGGGTCGGCTGGTCCTGCTGGTAGCTGCAGAAGCAGGTACGCTTGCTGGGGTTTATGCAGAGGATAGACCCGCTTAGCCAAGTTCTATTTTCTGCGGTCTACCTGGAGCTCTGCTCTCCATTCGAGACCTAACGGGGTGGTCATGAAGACCCCCGTTACTACTTTTATGAGTGCTCGCAGTAAATTGATTTGCTGCCTTTCCAAGGTCATGGGGTTACAAATCAAAGGGTCACAGGGTGGGAAGTCAAGTTACTGTGAGCAGTGACAAAAGTAAAAGTACAAACAGCACCTGAGAGCAATAGAACATCCGACCCCTGTAAACGCGGCCAGGATCTGAACTAGTCGGAATAGACTAGGCTGTTGAAAACGCGATTTCAGAAGCGAACCCAGAAAGCAGGGCTCATGTCACAACTTAACAGCACTGCAGACCCTTCAGTGTGTGGCTCTGCCCTGTGGAATCAGAGCCTTCCAGAAATTAGCGGGGCCATGAAACCCCTGCAGGATGCTTCAGGCCAGGCCACAGTGTGGCCTTAGTCAGAGTCAGATCCAGACCCCGATCCACTGCTCGGGAAACTGGGAGACACAGGCATCCTGTGTGTCCAGGAGGAGGGGGCGATATGGATGTGAGCAGAGCCTTGGCCCCACTGCCCTCCCAGGGGTGGAGGGCTCAGCTGCTATGGACTGCGGGCACCGGCTGCATTCCCACCCCAGCTCCCTCTCTGTGAATGGCGGGCACCATTTGCATTCCCCCCCAACCCACTTCCCGTGTTCTAACTTGGTTCTGTTGCTAATATCATCTGGTGCCCCATGCGGGTCTGCCCTCAGGGAGGACTCTGGTGAGCTTGCTGGTCCGAGCTGAGCTTGGGAAGGGGGTCCAAATTAATTTGCGTTTCCTGCAGAGATGAGCGGACTGACTTCTTGCCAGAAACACTGGTCTGTGAAATTGGAGCCTGGCTGAGCAAGTCTATCCCACCAAGTGCACCTGCTTCTGAAACTACTGGGAGGATCACCTGGCTCCAAGCCAGTGTTTGAAGAACAGTTCTGGAACCACTTCCGTTAGAACCCCCAACCTTGCTTTTCATTCTTCATGGAACTCTGGTCTCCATTCCAGACATAAGGTAGCAGAATTTCTAGCGTAGGGCCTAGATATACAGGAGGGATGCCAGGGGTGGGGGGATTGGGGAGGGATATCATAAGGAGAAATACCTCATGTAGATGGCGGGGGAATGGATGCAGCAAACCACCATGGCACGTGAACACCTATGTAACAAACCTGCACATTCTGCACATGTACCCCAGACATTACAGTATAATTTTTTAAAAAAAGAAACAGAAAAAATAGAACAGAAAAAATTGTAATAGATACTCCACAAATGCATATGTACATTAAAGCAGAACTCCTACCCTAAGAGACAGTGTATTCACTGAGCTGATATGTCTACCTCTGAGGCTCCTGGGAGCACTGTCCTGCTCTGTTGCCATATGCCCAGGGAGCCAGGTTCTTTGTCTTTATTGTTTCATTTATTTATTTTTTTTTTTGAGATGGAGTTTCACTCTTGTTACCCAGGCTGGAGTGCAATGGCGTGATCTCGGCTCACCACAAACTCTGCCTCCTGGGTTCAGGCAATTCTCCTGCCTCAGCCTCCCGAGTAGCTGGGATTACAGGCACGCGCCACCATGCCCAGCTAATTTTTTGTATTTTTAGTAGAGGCGGGGTTTCACCATGTTGACCAGGATGGTCTCGATCTCTTGACCTAGTGATCCACCTGTCTCGGCCTCTCAAAGTGCTGGGATTACAGGCGTGAGCCACCGCACCCGGCCCTATTTCATTTAATTTTATAAACTGAGCCCTGGCAAATATAATGGCACATGCTTCTTGTTTCAAGTTCTTTTTGTTATTTTTTACTTTTTACCATTTTACAACAAAAGGATTCAAATAGGCACAAGTGGGGCTGAGCCCCCAGGGTACGTCCTCAAGCTCCTACAGTTGCCACGCTTGTTTCATTGACACCCGACCCTTCTTCTTCATGCAGGCGTGGGTCACTCTGAAGCAAATCCAAGTGAGTATGTAATTTCAGCCAGAAGTAATTTAGCATAAATTCCTAAAAATAATAGTTCTTTTTGTAAAAACATAACCACCCATCGAACCTTACAAAAAGGTCTTCATGTTTTCAAATGTCCAGCAGGGTTCACACTTCCGGTGTGGTCTCACACACGTATTAACACGGTTTGGTTTGCTTTTGTTTGTTTGTTTTTTGAGACAGAGTCTTGCTCTGTCACCAGGCTGGAGTGCAGTGGCACGATCTTGGCTCACTGCAACCTCTGCCTCCCAGGTTCAAGCTATTGTCATGCCTCAGCCTCCCAAGTAGCTGGGACTACAGGCATGTGCCACCATACCTGGCTAATTTTTGTATTTTTTTTTTAAGTAGAGACGGAATTTCGCCATGTTGGCCAGGAGGGTCTCAAACTCCTGACCTCAAATGATCCCCCTGCCTTGGCTTCCCAAAGTGCTGGGATTACACACGTGAGCCACCACTCCTGGCCCAGTTTGTTTGTTTCTGAATTGGAATCTATGTAAGATCCACTGTGGCATCTTACCGACGTGTGTATTGAATCCCCTTTTTCGGGCTACAAACCCTTTCCCTCCTCCTCCTCCCTGCCTTACCTCTTATGAATAAGCTGGGCAGCTGGCCCCCAGTCTGTGTTTTCTTGAGGTCACTTCTTTGGTGCCATTTAACAGGTTCCTTGGGCCTCTGAGTCTCCCGCATGCTGGCGCTAGTGCAGACGCCTAAGCCGCCGTAGCTTTGATCTTGTGGCATCCTCCAGAGGAGGTGGCATGCGGCGTCTGGTTGCCTCCCATTCTAAGGCCTGACAGCTGGCAGGTGGGGACCCGTGATGCTCAGGTTGTCAGCCTGACCAACCTATTAGGAAGTGTCCCCTCAACCTTCTCACCTCATGGCTTCAGAGCCAATAATGCCCAAGGCCTGGATCCACCATTTCTCCTGGGTTACAAGGGATAGCCTAGCATTCTTTGTTTATTACTGGGAGGACTTCGCTACAGAAAACATTCCCTCATCAACCATTTGGTTTCTGGTTGATGCAGAAACCAAATTACTCTGATTTTTCCTGTTGTGCAAAAATCAAAGTAAATGTTTTTCTTATTTTACCGCTTTTTCAAATGATAGTATTTTTTTCTTCCAATGAGAAATAGCAACATTAAAATGTGAATAGACATGTACTGAAGCAAAAATGTGGTATCTCCTGGGGTTTTGCTTTTGTCTGCGAAGCCTCCAGGGGCTTTCTGTGCACATGCTCCTCGTGATGATGAAAGTCAGAACTGGCCGGGCGCGGTGGCTCAAGTCTGTAATCCCAGCACTTTGGGAGGCCGAGGCGGGTGGATCACGAGGTCAAGAGATCGAGACCATCCTGGTCAACATGGTGAAACCCCGTCTCTACTAAATATACAAAAAATTAGCTGGGCATGGTGGCACGAGCCTGTAGTTCCAGCTACTCAGGAGGCTGAGGCAGGAGAATTGCCTGAACCCAGGAGGCGGAGGTTGTGGTGAGCCGAGATCGCGCCATTGCACTCCAGCCTGGGTAACAAGAGCGAAACTCTGTCTCAAAAAAAAAGAAAGTCAGAACTAACAGAGTGCTGAAGGTCCTCGTGTGCCGTGTGAAGGCACAGGTATTACCTCACTTAAACTTTTCAGTAACCCCGTGAGGTCGATACTATGATCACCCTCGTCTGCCGGTGGGGAAACTGAGGCACAGGGAGACGTGGGTTTCCTGTCCCCCACGCCACACAGCTGTTACGTGACAGGCCTGGGCGCTCTGGCAGAATGTCCCATCTGGAGCTGCAGCCCAGCATCTAAGCACTTGAGGCTTCTGAATTCATGCAGGGCCTACTGTGTGTTTGTGAGGGTTAGTGAGAGAGAGAAGAAAAGGCAGCAAACAGAGGAACCCTCCCAAGGAAACACAAGCTATCAACAATTTGATATGAAGGTGCTAGACAAGGTCCTAGCACAGGGCTTTTCAAGGTCATCTGCTTGGTTAACTGGGCTGAAAGTTGCCAAGGGCTTTAGTGGCCAGAAGTTGCGAATGGCCTTCCTGTCCTTTGAAGAGATGTTTAATTCTTCAGGGGCATCCAGGGGGACCCACGCCCACTTGCTAAGGCAGCTCCCAGGCTGGAACTGGCTGCCTCCTAGTCGGCAATCTCAACACAGGCCTATGGGTGAGGAGGGTGCTGGCCCGAAGGCGACCTGCACTCAGCAGCAGGTGCTCCCTAGCATCTGGGGGTGGGGAAGGAAAGCCAGGCGAGAGCCTACGCCACACCTGGTGTGTGTTAATTAAGGGAGTTTCCAGAGCTGTTGGTTGAGCCCCTCTCACCTCCATTTAATGCACATCTGTGCACCTAATTAAAACACGCATGTGCAGTGTAGGAGAGGGTCTATTCAGCATCACCACCTAAGAGTTTTGAGGGTCCTGAAGGGACCGTAAATACTGAACCCTTGACCCCATTTCCAAGTCAGTGACCCCCATGTGGACTCAATAAGGGTTGCCGGGTTCGCTCCCTCCCTCCTTCCATTAGCACTGACTGAAAAGCTGGTCTGTCATCGTCACCCTGACAGCTCCCCTGCGTCACCAAGTATTTTCCTGGGAGTCTCAAGAGCTCTCAGGTGCCCTGTGCCAGCCGATTGCTATGGCGACCTGCAGGTAGTGGATGTGAGGCATGGGCAGGTGGAAAGCTGCCAGGATGCAGTGAGTTTTTCTAGGTGTTCCATTACACTCTCTACACATGGTACACGTGTGCTGTAACACCAATCCTGAGACAAGGTACACAGCTAGGTGCACTGTAGGTAAGCGTGCATATGGCACGAGGCCCTGGAGCCCTTTGGCAGTGAGTACCAACATCCCCCACCCCATGCAGCCCTTCTCTGGAGCAGAGGCTCTGGATCTGCCTGTCAGTGAAAGACACATGTCATCACGAACCATTGCCTCTGCTTGCCTTTTCCTCCATGTTGATATCAAGGTCTTTGCGTCCAATTTCAAGTGTGTGTGTGTGTGTGTGTGTGTGTGCTTGAATGTTTGCACATCCATACGTGCCAGTGTGTTCATGCATGTCCACCTATGCACACGTGTGTGTGTGTGTGTGTGTGTGTGTGTGTGTGTACACAGTGGGAGAAGACCCGGGACTGAATAAAGAGCCACATGCTGTTATGAATTGCATTTTGACCCAGGACAGTGACAGCCCTAGCTGAAGGTTTCTGCTTCTAGTCTCTGAAGTGCAGAGAAGAAAGGAGCGATCTCACAGTGCATGCCTCTGATGGGCCCCTGCAGGCTTTGTCAGGCACAGCCCAGGAATGACAGCCTGGGACATGCAAATTGCTGCCGAGGTGACTGCATGCCAAACACACGCTTCACACTCCCCAGGAGTCTGCCAAACCTTTCCTGCAGATTTTTTTTCTAGGAAACAATGGCAGGGAATCAGAGAATTTCTTTCTTCTTCTTCTTCTTAAAAAAAAAAATCTGCCTAGCGAGGCCAAGGCCTGTATAAAGTTGGTCTAACTGATATTGCTTCAGAACCCACTGGCTGCACGTGCCATATGGTCAGGGGTGTCTGCACGTGGCCCCTGGCTTGCAGGGTTATGCAGTTGTGGAAAAGGGTAGAAAAAATGAGGCTTGAACCCATCTGGAAGGTAAACTGAGTCTCCAGAAGGAACGTTGCTGAAGAAAAGAGTGGAAAGGGCAGGAGGACTAGGAAAGGAGAAAGGAGCTGGGAGAGAAGATCCCTGAGGGGCACAGGCCCAACCTCGATCTGTGCTCTCGCTGCTGCTAGGCCTCTGCAGAGTCTGGCTCTGTGGACCCATTGTCTGCTATGAAAGTTTAGGGACATGACATTGGATCTACCCTTTGAGAGATGCTGACTGCTACACCCAAAAGCCCCAAGACCTGCCAGTGTGATGCAGTCTCAGCGTGGAGAAGTATTTCTATAGCAACAGACATTTTCCTTTAAAATTAAATGTGAACAAAGCAAACCATGCCTATCCTATAAAAGAAGCAGATGAATGCGTAGGGAGGGAAACAATGGCAGTTTTGCTCCAGTGGAGGGTCCAGGAGGTGTGCCTCCGTGTCTCATCTCCTGCCTTTCCTCATATGCTCAGCATGGGGATCATCTGCCTTTCTCACTGGCCTCTGACACCACCAAGAACAGAGATAGAAAGATAGTACAAATCACTGCACCTTGTGAACATCGTAGCAAAATTAAAGCAGTAACCATTGAACCTGAACTGATGCCAGCTCCCTCTCACCTCTGCTTTTCCCCGGAAAGTAACGAAAAAAATCTCCAGAGTAATAAAATAGCATTAAGTCGTTATTTTACAAAAGTCTAGTCCACGGACATATTAAGTTCGCTTAATTACTTGGTAAAATTATGAAGTGCCTGATATGTCCTTGTTAAACCAATGAAGCAAAGTTATGAGAAATAATGATGCCTTGTATCTATATATACCATTTTTACACTGCTTTCACATAGATTATATGATTTCATTATGTTTAAAGGCTGAGATAAAACTTCAAAACTAGTAATTATTCTTACAATTTTAGACAGCAGGTTCGCTGATCCACTTCGTTGTTTTATTTTATAAAAGTGTACTCTGTGCTTCTAAATGAGTCATTCACACTGTGGTATCACCAACATTTCAGCAGGACGTGTACTCTGCCAAACCCGTTGTAACATGATCAAAACTCCATTGTATTACAGTGGGCTTCAATGACATGTTGGGATTGTCCCCTAAATTGATGGAAACAAATGGAAAACGAAAACAGGTTTTTTTTTTCTTTCTTTTTATTTATTTATTTTTTGAGATGTGGTCTTGCTCTATCGCCCAGGCTGGAGTGCAGTGGTGTGATCTCAGCTCACTATAGCCTCCACCTCCTGGGTTCAAGTGATTCTCCTCCCTCAGCCTCCTGAGTAGCTGGGATTACAGGCTCACACCACCATGCACACTTACTTTTCTGTATTTTTATAGAGACCGAGTTTCACTGTGCTGGCCAGGCTGTCTTGAACTCCTGACCTTGTGATCCGCCTGCCTTGGCCTCCCAAAGTGCTGGGATTACAGGTGTGAGCCACTGCATCCTGCCTAACAGTTTTGTTTTCTAAAGAAACTTTGACAGGGTCCACCTAAAACCTGTATGTTTTCCCTCAGTCTCCCTCAACACCCCCCAGTGATCCTGCTGTCTCAGCGGAGCTCTGCAATGGCTGCTTTGCTCTGTTCCCAGGATGACAGCTATTGCTCAGCACTGAGAGGGTCCCCTCTTGTGATGCCAGGCGTCTGTGGGCCTCTGGAGGCCATCGCCCCTGATACCATGAGTCTGAGGTTCAGCAGAGAATGCTGCCTCCTTCCATCCCCCACCTTTGCCAACGTAACCATAGGTATAAAAAACAGAAGGCCAGCATTCTCCTCTGGTAAGGGCAAAGACGCGTTAAAGGCATCAATGAATTGAGCACAATAAACATCTAATCCACATTTAATTTTTAAACTGGACTTTTTCACATTTGCTTATGAGAAGGAATAAGCTGGGTTTCAGTAAACGCATTTTACATCATGTGGCCAGTCAGTGCCCTGTGCTCTCTTGCCATTTGAGGACACAGCTGGCACCTCTGTCAACTCTAAGACTGTGCTCTCTGTTCTCCCTGTTGGCGGCCGCAACCTGTGCTACTGTTTAATATAGTTTCAGCTCCTAGAAGAACCTGCCTCGGCAGCCTTGCCTTGAGGTTGGAACTCAAAGTGGAAGAGGTCACTGTAAGATAAATAGGGTTCCGATAGTCCACGAGCTCTAATGCAACCTCCTCCTAGCACTGCTTCCCAGTCAGGCCATTCCACTTTTCAGTTTTTTTACAATATTAATAGGTTTTTAATATGCACTTTATAAACTCACATTCTACTAGGAAGAACACATTTAAGGTACTAATAGCTTTTTGAGATCTATTTATCCACCGGCATACCTGTCTATTCTGCAGCAGAGTACCTAGTGATTTTCTGTATATACTCAGTGATCCCTGTGAAGATGCTAGAATGAGATACAGTCCCCTTTTCGGATGTGACGGAGTGGGGCCTAGCGAGCTGGGTCATAGGGTTGGAGCTGCACGCACAGCAAATCGTGGAACATGGTTTTGAACGTCCAGATGCCTGGAACCAGCACTCATGACAGGAGTAAACAGTGATGTGGATGGCTCTGTGGTGAAGGATGATGTGGACATTTAAAAAGTTGGTGTCAGAGGCTCCAGACTCCTCCATGAGCACGTCCAGCCTCCCCCGGGGCACGGTGAGTGTGGACCCAATGCCTTGGGTCATCAGCAGAAAGTAACCTTCTGTCTGGGCATCCCACTTAGCAAGCAATAAAGCTTGTAAATGGAAGGTAACATATTGCAGTGGAGAGATTGAGGGTTTTAGATTCAGCAAAACCTGGGTTCAAATCTTGACTCCAGGACACACTGGTTAGAACAAGTTTGACTTCCTGAATAAGGGTTGTGCTGAGAACAGATGGGATGACATAGATGGTACTATAGACCACAAGGAAATGATAGATGTTCATAGAAAAATATTGTCATCTTACATGGCTTATATTAAAAAATAAGATTTCAGGAAGATGGTTGGCCCCTGCCTTAAGGTCGGGAAAGGCAGAGACTGTGCGCCGGCTTCCCCGAGTCCCACCTGGCTACCCGGGAGCCACTTTGGATACTTTAGCTATTTGGCGATCACAACACAGAAGTGTTGACATTTACCAATTCTAAATACTCGGTCCAACACTTTTAGGAGAAAAGTTTTCTCTGGTAACCACTATGAAGTTGATGTTTTTAAATTTACTGGTTATGAAAATTCAGTCTAACACTTTTAGAAGAAAAGCTTTTCTGTGGTAACCCCTATGGATTCAACTCTAGCATTGTTTTAAACGTTTGCGTTCAGGAGCACATGTGCAGGTTTGTTACATAGGTGAACTCGTGTCGGGGGGTTTGTTGTACAGAGTATTTCATCACCCAGGCATGAAGTCCAGCACGAATTATTTTTCCTGCTCCTCTCCGTCCTACCACCCCCCGCCCTCAGGAAGGCCTCAAGTGTCCTTTGTTCCCCTCTGCATGGCCGTGTATCATCATCACCGAAGTCCCACTTACACATGAGAACATGCGGTATTTGGTTTTCTGTCCCTCATTAGTTTGGTAAGGACAATGGCCTCCAGCTCCATCCATGTTTCTGCAAAGAACATGAACTCACTCCTTTTCACGGCTGCATAGTATTCCATGGTGTATCTGTACCACATTTCCTTTATCCAGTCTACCATTGATGGGCGTTTAGGTTGATTCTGTGTCTTTGCTATTGTGAATAGTGTAGTAGTGAACAGACTCTAGAATCTATTCTTTAGGTATTCAGTCAATGCCTCATTAATTTTAGGTGTCACCACAGGTTAGTTTTAACTTTCCTAGCTATCAAGTCAACAAATCTTCATCATCTAGGTATCATGTAGGTAAAGTAGCCCACCCAACAGATGGTGGGAGTGTTTCAAATCCTGGGACTAAGAAACCTATCATTAGGAAGGTTTCTTTTTCCTCCTCCGTCTTGTTAGGCATCAGCTCTCCCAGTGCAAACGGGAATGGAGAGCAGCAATGTAAAGCTCAGGTGGAAGAGTCACCAATCTTCAAAACTACCCCTGAGCCCATTAGGAACACAAAACCTTCACCGCCGACCAAGGCTCCAGAGCCAGCCCTCGGGCAGCACTGCCCGCCACCCAGCCCAGCAGCCCTCTCCCGTCTGGCCCTGTGCCTCCTGGCAATATTCCGCCAGCACCCTCCTGGGCACACTTCTCAGCAGCTCTAACACGCTGCTCCGCTGCTCCGGGGGTTCCTCCGCGTACTCCCGCTCCGCCCCCTTCCCCGCCCCTTTGTTCTCCCTTCAGCCACCCAGACACCAGCTGCTGGTGAGCCCCCCATGCTCTCATGGAAACCCACTCAGTGTCTTCGTTTCCTGTCTCCACACCAGCCTCCTGTCAGCTGGCTTGCTGGAATGCAGACTCAATATAAACCGAACTCACTAGCATCACTAGTTGAGTTTCTAATTTCCAAATCCAGTAGATATTTTAAAAGTAATTTTGATGGGCTTCCAAACCACACCTGACACCATCGATTCCTTAGTAAATATTTTCCTCTTCCTCACTTTCCAGCCCCTGCCTTCCTCTTCTCCCCACATCAGCCCCTGTGCCCCCACCAGTGATTCTCAACCAGCCTCAAGTCTAAACGACCGCCTGCGTGTGCGGAGACGGACTCTGACCTAGCATCCCCAGCTCTGTCTGGGCAAAGCCCCCCAGGTGCTATCTGTTTCCCCACATCTTAAGGCTGATCTTCCTGAGACATCTCAAATGCAGCCCCTGAGCCTGGCCATCCCCTTCCTTCTGAGGGCTGCCTTGTTGCATTCTTCATTTTTGTTTCTTTTTTCAGACAGGGTCTTGTTCACAGTTGCAGGCTCCTTCCCCGGTCACAAGCCGTCCTCCCACCTCAGCTTCCTGAGCAGCTGGGCTATAGGTGTGCACCACCACATCCGGCTCATTTTTTTTAATCTTTAGTACAGATGGAGTCTCACTCTGTTTCCTAGGCTGGTCTTGAACACTTGGCCTCAAGCAGTCCTCCCACCTCAGCCCCGCAAACGCTGGGATTACAGGCACGAGCCACGATGCTGCCCCCTTGCATTTGCCAGCTCACTGGCATCAGGATCGCTACGTTATAAAAGCCGGGCTCACGGGAACATCTATGCTGCTTGTTCAGTAGATGGCCGTGTGCTTCTGAAATCCATTTCTAAACATCTCCACCTCCACCCCTCGCCAGCCCTGATTCACACCCATCATCGCTGCCTTGGACTCCTCCACGGAACTCCTAACTAAGATAGCTTGCATAATAATCTACATAACTCTTAACTTATCCAGGCCAGCCCTCTGCTTAAACTCTTCCACCGCCTTCCCATCACTGATGGAATCAGCTTCGTTCACATGTCCAAGAGCTGTGAGTATCAGGCCCCACTCTGCTGTGGCTTGACGCCACACACGGGACTCAGCTAGTCGGGAAGCCTCTGAAGACATGTGATGCCAGGCCCCTGCACCTGCTTCCTGTCCTCTGCATGCGATGACATCGTTCCATTCACCCTGCCATGAACCACGTCATCATCGTCAGTCATCGCCAGTGGCCCTGGCCATCTCTGCGTCGGACCCCGCCCCTTCCCCAGACTGAATTTGGGGATCAGAGTAACTGGCCCAGCACCTACAGTATTCTCTCCTTGTGTCTGGTTCCTTTCTGAGGTTTTAGCTGCTCACAGTCAACCCCAGTTCAAGAATGCCAAGTGGAAAATTCCAGAAATAAACAGTCCATAAGTTTTGAACTGCACTCCATCCTGAGGAGCATGCTACAGTCTTGCACCTTCTCGCTCTGTCCTGCTCCGGAGAAATAGTTCCCTTGCCCCACGTGTGCACGCTCTGAGGGCTGCCCGGCTGTAGGTACCTAGCGGCGTCCAGGTGATCAGACCGACGGTCACAGCATCGCAGCACTTGTGTTCAAATCATCCTTATTTGACTTTATAATGGCCCCACAGCCCAAGAGTGATGCTGGCATATTATTATAGTTGTGCCATTTATTTATATATTTATTTGTTTATGTTTGAGATGGAATCTTGCTCTGTCACCCAGGCTGAAGGGCAATGGCGCGACCTTGACTCTCTGCAACCTTCGCCTCGCCTCCCGGATTTAAGTGACTCTCCTGCCTCAGCCTCCTGAGTAGCTGGGATTACAGGTGCACACCACCACACCTGGCTAATTTTTGTACTTTTTTAATAGAGACGGCATTTCACCATGTTGGTCAGGCTGGTCTCGAACTCCTGACCTTGTGATCTGCCCACCACGGCCTCCCAAAGTGCTGGGATTACAGGTTTGAGCCACCTCACCAGGCTATTTTAATTTTTAATTTTTATTTATTTATTTGTTTGAGATGGAGTGTCACTCTGTCACCCAGGCTGGAGTCCAGTAGTGTGATCTCAGCTCACTGCAACCTCTGCCTCCTGGGTTCAAGTGATTCTCTGCCTCAGCCTCCCGAGTAGCTGGGATTATAGGCACCTGACACAATGTCTGGCTAATTTTTTGTATTTTTAGTAGAGACTGGGTTTCACCATGTTGGGCAGGGTGGTCTCAAACTCCTGACCTCAAGTGATCCACCCTCCTCAGCCTCCCAACGTGCTGGGATTACAAGCATGAGCCACTGTGCCCGGCCTATAGTTGGGCTATTTTTTGCCTTCTTATTAGTTACTGTTGTGAATCTTTTACTTTGCCTAATTTATAAATTGAACTTTATCCTACGTATGTATATGTAGGACCAACAGTGCAGATACGGTGAGGTACTATCAGAGATTTCATGCATCCACTGGGGGTCTCGGAGTGTGTCCCCCATGAACAGGAGGGCTGATGTGTTTCAGATGTCATGTTGTGCTTCCTATAGTACTTTACTGGCCATTGTTCAATGCTGGACTAAAACTTCTTCAGGTGTGGAATGAATCCAGCATTTATCTTTGACCCCTGACGTCTGTGAGGCAAGCCACATGCTCCGGGCTTCCTCGTCCTGAAAATGCTCTCACGGTGATGTGGGGAATGAGGGAGTGGTTCCCTCCCCAGCTGCCTTTCTTCTGAGTAAGCTGCAGGTACTTACTGACTGACTATAGATTTTGTTTCCCTCCTCCTGTCCTACTCGAGAGAGGAGTCCAATATTCATAAAAGCAGAGTGTCTCCTCAAGTGCTTCATAGCGCCACAGAAATACCTTGATGTTTTTAAGCCACAGTATTTGAGGCACTGAGTTTTTGCTGAGAGACTCTAAAGCTGGTCAAGTTATAACTTCTTCCTTTTAACATCTTCAAAGAGTGATTTCTACCAGTTGTCTTGGCACAGACTCCAAGTTTTTACTTTCATTTTACTTACTTCGAGAGTGTAAAGAGGTGCTTGATATAGCATTTTCTTCTCTCCTAAACGTTACATCCTGAATGACAGTTTTCCTCAGAGCCAGCCTTGAAATTTCTCAGTGTCGTTTTCCATTCTTTCTTCTTCCCTCTGTCTCTCCCTCCCTCCCTCTTCTTCCTTCCTTCTGTCCTCCCTACCTTTCTTTGTCCTTCCTCCCTCCCTCCTGCCTTGCCTTCCAACCTCCCCTCCCCTCCACTCCCCTCCCCTTCCTTTCCCTTCCTTCTTACTCCCTCTCTTTCTCCTTTCCTTCTTTCCTTCCCCCGCTTTCTTCTTTAAGAGCATACCCTTCACATCAAAAGACTAGCCATATATTTTGAATCTTTGTAGACAAAATAGGACCCAAAGTGTTGAGCCATCAGGATGATAAGGTAGAGAATTTAAGGTGTAAGAAGGCGTAGATGATGCTTTTAGGTTAGAGAGCAAAATAAACTATTGTCATGATCTATGCTGTAATTTCTAAGAAAAATTGTAATTGTCTCAAAACGGAGAGCCGCTGGGCTTGGTCAGAAAGAGACCAGCAGAGCCAGGATGAAGACAGAGACTGTGCTCTGATCCTGGGCTTCAAACTGGACTTTAACACCGACTCACTTCTTCCAGGGCACGTCACTTACTGCAGTAGATGGAAAACTAGAATCTACATGGAGTTTTCTCACTAATATTAGTAATTATTGTCCTTGCTTCATTTAAAGATATCTCAAGAAATTAAGATGAATCATATGTTGCCCACACATGTGGAAACAGGGTATTGTTTTAGTGCCTTTTCATCTTGCTGAAGGTATAAATAGGCGGGTCCTAGAGCAAGGCCACCTTAGAGAGCCTCAGGGTGTCCTGTGTTCACTTGGTTTCCTTGACCTCCTTCCCCAAGCAGATTAGTGCCAGGCACCACGGCTTCCTGTCTCTCCTTTCAAGGCATCTCAGCTTCTTGAGGCTGACTCTAAGATAGCCTGTCCCACCAGCATGAAGGGAGGTGGAAGGTGGCAGAGTGCAAAGAGAGGCGGGGTGAGAGGAAAAGCACTTTTTAGGTGGATGCTGGGATGTGAACGTGGATGTGATTGCAGTGTTGACAATATGGTGGATGCTGGGATGTGAACTTGGATGTGATTGCAGTGTTGACAATATGGTGGTTGGGTCTGGGCATAGGGAGTGGAGGTGTGATGAGGAAGCTGCGCCCCAGATGAGAAACAGGGCTCCAGGAACCCACACGGGCACTTGGAGGTGGAAAAGGTAGCTGAGCTTTGGAGAGGGAGACCTGGGCTGGCAGCCTCATTCGAGAGCAGCTTGCCTGCGGCCTAATAATGCACTCTTGGGAACTTCTGTTCCTTCTTCTGCAAATGAGGGTAACTGCGTTCTCAGCAGAACGCTCGCAATGCCGGAATGCAATGGCCCTGGAGAGAACCTGCGTGGCCTGGCAGGTAGTGTGTGACTGAAGCAGATGTGATCGAATCCTCCTCCTTTGGTTGTGGCAGAATCTGAGTAAGGGAACAGAGACTCGGTAAACCCAGCTCTGCATATGGTTCTGCGAGGAGTGAGGTTGCACACCGAGCTGAAGTAATGAAGTGGCCACGTGGCCAAGGTGCCTGTGGGCAAGCCAGTCCCCGCTGCTTTCCTCCTTTGTGCCTCACGCAATTGCTGATCCTCTCCCCCCAGTGTCTAACACGGTCACGGTGCACCTACGCAGTTGGTGCTGCTGGCCCTGGGAGTGCCGTCCCCCTTGGTGTTTAGATCTGCAGCACTAGTTACTGCATTCATTATTCGTTTCCACTGTTTCTTTAAAGACACTTTCCCCTTAAAGGCCCTTATTGCTAACCAGAATCTCCACAGATAACTTTAGATGATTTTTATCTGTAGAATTTGCTCTGCTGAAGAACATAATTGAGAAACGGAGTAAGGGAAAAAAAGAACAAAAGAAAGGAAGGAAGGAAGAAATAAGGAAGGATGGAAGGGAAGGAGAAGGGAGACTAGAGCTGCATAGAACAAAACTGACAGAGAGACTGTCTATGGGATTTTCCCTCTTGGTGACAACCACCTCCAGATCATAGAATATCAAGGAATGAGAGCAAGACATACAACAGCCCAATGGGAATCTTACTGCACCAAGGAGGAGGCAGGGTTCCTTACAGGACTGTGACTTCACAACCAGCATACAGCATTTGGTTACTGAGCAGCCTACATGCCACATGAGAAGAATTCCCAATAAAATAATCTGGGGCATCAGGGGCAATATCCACCTTTTGGAGGCTGGCACGGTGCACTAACTTACTAAAAGCATTAAAAGTCCCACAGCGGAGAGACCTGTTCACATTGTTTACCCCAAGCTTCCAACCTTATCTGACTCTAGGGTGTTTACTGCGGGATCTCTCCTCATACCTCCTGCTCTGAAGAATACAGAGAGGGGAACCACGCCCTGGAGACAGCCGTATTCTCTAACTCCCGGTGTCCCCAAGCCCTGGGCACCTTTCTGTGGTTTCATCTAGGATCTAAAGGGAACGACTGTTACAATCAAGTCTTTTTGCCAGATATACCCAGTCCCCAGACCGTACAGGCTGCTACCTGTCCCTGGCCTGCTAGGAACGCAGCCTCCCAGCAGGAGGTGAGCAACCGTCAGTAACATCACAGCCCGAACTCTGCCTCCCGTCAGATCAGTGGTGGCATTAGATTCTTGTAGGAGTTGGAACACTACTGTGAACTGTGCACACGAGGGGTCTAGGCTGTGCTCTCTATATGAGAATCTAACTCCTGATGGAACAGTTTTATCCCGAATCCATCCCTCCCCAGCCCTTCACTGTCCGCGGAAAAATTATCTTCCAAGAAACTGGTCCTTGGTGTCAAAAAGGTTGGGGAGTGCTGCTTTATGCCGTTAGTCGAGATCATTGCTAGATATTTCTGTCAGTCTCCTTGCTATCCAGACAGGTTATGCAGGCACCAGGGAAATGGAACTGGCGAGCCCTGGAGGATGAGAGGTGTGATCCTGCATCCTGCTTAAATTAGAGGTGCAGGCTCTCCTCGGGAGGCCTCTCGCCAGCCTCCTCCACCAGCATTCTCTATCTGGCTCTTACAGCTACAGACTCAGCTGCAGTTTAAAGTCTGGGGTGTCTGCAGCTCTTTCTTGAGCAGGAAAGTGAAAGACAAAGTGTATTAAAATTCAAACTTGGAAATCCTGGTAACCAGGAGACACGGTACCAGATGGACCTGTGTCTCTAAGTGACAGTGATCTGCCGTCTGCTGCGGGGCTCCCAGGTGGACAGGCTGCTTGCTATGTGGCCCAGCTGTCTTCGTCTGGGATGCAGACACCCTGCCTTCTTGTGCCTTTGGCTGCCATTTCAACTCTCGTGTGCAGGTTGGCAGCTTGTCACACGCTGTCAGCCTCTGAGCCACCCACTCGCCCCCCAATCTGCGGGTGCAGAGAACTCAGGCTCCTCTAGAGTCACTTGTGAGGCCATGAGCTGAAGTCTCGGTGGCAGAATAGGTGGCTTCTGCCCTGTGCCTGAACAGACAGTCAGCTGCGGGTTCTCGTGCCTCATTTACCCTTGGAATTCCACAAGGACGGACCGCGCTTGGGACATAGCCAAATGGTGTCTGATGGAGGGAACGGTCAGTCCTGGAGGCCTGCCTGAGTGCTAACTCCAACGGAACGCCTCTGCCCAGGGGCTCAGAGCCCACATCGCCAGCAGGAAGTGTGCCCGCTGTGTGCTCGCACCCTCTCAGCCATGCATAGTGGCATATTTGTGGATGCATCCTGAGTCCGAGGCAGACTTGCAGGCATCCAGGCTGAGGAGGCTGTCTGACTGTGCTGGTCATTATCATTAGACGTAGCTGTACATGGGGAGATGGGGAGCATCATTTGCTCATGGAGTTCTAGTCTCCAAAGGCCTCCGTCTGAGAGATTTGCAAGGCACGGGTCTTTTCAAGCCTGCTAGCAGCTGGAGTTCAGCTGCAGCTTTGCATGGCTTTTGAATGCTAATAATGCCTCAGCCCAATTGTCACCCAGCCTTATTGCTGAAAAATGCCACCATGAGGCAACTATTCAGCCAAAAGATGATTTCAGATGAGAAGTAACAGACACTCCAGACCCCTTTCCTTTCTGCTCTGTGCAGCAAATGGACAAAAAGCCTTATTTTTAGTGTTGGTGGCTGTGGAGGATGTTCAAGGTCACGCCAGGCACTGCCTAGAGTTTTGCTACAGAAGCACCAAAGGAAATGCATTGTGAAGTGATTGCATATCTAAGGTGGCCCCTATTTAAGTCGGGTGTCAGCTCATTGATTAATCTACGAAAATTGCAGGAAGAAAATCAAGAGAAAGCATGGAAACAATAGGAATCATGAATAAAAAAGAACTTCAGAATTAGCAAGGGTTAATAATGTTAATTCTGAAGTTCTTTTTTATTCATGTATCTCAGCAATAGCTCTCCAACAAGCTGGCCCTCCTTTGGACACAGGGGACACTGTTTTGGCATTTTAGGGTGCATCTTTATGCTCACTGAGATCTAGGGGTCGTATCTGTCTCCGGGCGTGTGCTGAAAAGCTGACAGCAGCACTGAGCACAGGGAGGGAGGCAGGACCTCTGCCCACGCTCCCTCACCTCAGGATGGATGGTGTCACCACCCATACCCACTGCTGTTGTCCCAAGGGTCTCTGCCCACCCACTCCCTCCTGGCCTTTGTGTGGTCTCTGTGAGACAGCAGTTATTTCATTGTGATGCCAACAAATCCATATACCTGTTTTCATTTTCAAAAGAAAAAGATGCATTTATAACAAGTCAAATGGCATAATATTAATATTTTGTAACCGTTATTTGAAAAACGGTGAAACTCCATCCTGATGTGCGTGGCTCACCTTACAGATGTATGTGCCTCTGCCTGCTGGCTCAATGGCCGTTGGGATCAGTCTTGGGCACCACAGTCTCAGACAATGGGACTGGTAACTCCCTGTGTCAAGATGGGAAAATGCACTCCCCATGTTCCCGGTCGTCAGCACTGGCCTGAGACCCGGTACAGTGCTGCAGTTCCCTCACTCTGACCGGAGAGGATACACGTCCTCTGAACATTACATCACTTTTTGAAATAATCATTTTATAAAATGCTTGCATGGGCATTTTCTGCCTATTTGACCCTTTCTGAATTGCTTTCAGTTTTAAGCCAAATTAATTTACATAATCAACATATATTTATCACAGCATTATATTAAGCTCTATACATTTATAAAAAACTACTTAATTTTTTTTTAAATCTGTCATAAGCCGCCACTACAGGTATCATTTTCTGGTAATGTGTGTGCACCTGTCTGTGTGTGTGTATCTGTGTGTGTCTTTGTGTATGTCTTTGCATGTGTATTTGTGTGTATCTTTGTGTATGTCTTTGTATGTATGTATCTTTGTGTCTGTGTCTTCGCATGTGTCTTTGTGTGTGGGTCTATGTGTGTCTGTGTCTTTGTGTGTGTGTCTTTGCATGTGTGTGTGTCTGTGTGTGTGTGTCTGTGTGTCTGTGTATGTCTTTGTGTATGTCTTTGCGTGTGTATTTGTGTGTACCTTTGTGTATGTCTTTGTATGTATCTTTGTGTGTGTGTCTTCGCATGTGTCTTTGTGTGTGTCTGTGTGTGTCTGTGTCTTTGCGTGTGTGTCTTTGCATGTGTGTGTGTGTCTTTGCATGCGTGTCTTTGCATGCATGTCTGTGTGTCTTTGCGTGTGTGTGTGTCTGTGTATGTGTATGTGTCTTTGTGTGTATGTGTGTGTATTTTTTTCCAGTGGATGCTGAAAGATGTCTTTCCCTTCTTTCTCACATCATCTTCTACCCTTTTTATATTAGAAAGTGCTTTCCTCCCTACTTTCCAATTTAAATTTGGCCTCGTGGACACCCTTTTTATCCCACCAAGATATCATGGTGTGGCAAGTTTAGAAAGACCGGGAAGGAAGACATGAAGACAGGACTATTGTTATAATACGTCTTTTATCTGTAATGCCACGTGGGTCTCTGTCTCAGATACAGACAGGATAGAGCTCTGGACAGGGTGTTCTGGAACTGCTGGAGGAAATGCATTGCTGATTCCATTCCACAAATCCCGCAGCACTCTTGTGCCCCCTATGGCCAGGGGGGCATCTCCTTTGCTTTCTTTAGAATCATCTCCCCACAGCCATTTGCTCAGATCATACACAGACCGTGAGGCCACACCTTCAGAGCCGTGTGCATGCCAGTTTCATGAAGTCTCCGGACGGGAGTTTCCTAAGAGATGGGCTCCTTCTGTCCCACGGTCCTGAAAGGCATCTCAGCTTTTCAGGGCTCCTTGTAAGAGGTGTGTGTATAGTTTTGTGCATGCATGCACACACACAAACACACATACTTTTCAATAAAGCAAATATTAAGATAGTCTTCGTGGTCAGAGATATTTTTACAAGTAAAATTACATTTTATATTCAGTCCATTTTTTTTTCCAGAGAAGATGTGTAAGAATAGTGATATAATTAAAGATATAATTCACTGCAGTATTCTTTGGGGTTTGCAAGGCAAGAGAAGGGTAGTGAGGTATGGAAGTTGTGAATGTGATTTTACATTGTGAGAGCCACAAAAAGATGCTGAGTAACCTGTGAATGTCTATTAAAAATAATGTGGACGGTGCATTGTAAGTGTTCCAGCTCCTTCCGTCCTCGACAAACAATTCCATTAAATGTAAGTGTATCTACCCAGGGCACGTCGGCGACCACACGGTCGGACTCCGTGGTTCACTGGATCCAGGAGCCACAGGATGCAAAGGAGCTTTCCTTTTGGATCCGGCACCTGAAGCGTCCACAGGGTCCCACGCTAGCCCATAAGGTTTTGCTTTCCATTTCACTCACAGCTCAGAGAAACCACAGCATCAGAGATTCGGGGGCAAGGATTGTTCACAGACTATGGATTTGATTATAAGAGAAACAAGAAGTTAATGTGAACAATCCCTTTTATGTCTAGTTTTCCAGCACACAATATGGAGGAATTCAACCTGTGAGCCACGCAGCTGGCCCAGCCCACTATGTGGAAAGCTGAGATGAGGACACCGCCTGGTGACCGCCATCGGCAGCTTCTCCCTCCTGAAGGCAGTCCAGGCGTGGGGGTGGCTGGGGAGCCGTGACTGTCAGCGGCCTTTGTCCTGGGAGGCTGAGGGCAGAGCAGGAGGGAGTGGGACTAAGCCCCTCCTACCCCTACCTGACGCCTTGCCTCCCAGGTGCAGGTCCAACCAACCCATGTTGGTTTTTCTGTATTTAGGTTCCTTAAACCATAACTCAAACTTCTATTTTATATTCTAGGGCCTACATGCGCAGGTTTGTGAACGGGGTATGTTGTAGGACACTGACGTTTGGGGAATGGTTGATTCAGGTACTGAGCACAGATTCCAATAGCTTTTCAACCCCTGTGCCCCTGCCTCCTTCCCTTCCCCTCTAACATTCCCTGGCATCTGCTGCTCCCGTCTTTACGTCATGGGTACCCGATGTTCAGCTCCCACTTACACGTGACAACACGTGGTGTTTGGCTTTCTGTTCCTGTGTGCGTTCACTTAGGGTAATGGCCTCCTGCTGCATCTGAGTTGCTGCAAAGGACACGGTTTTGTCTTTGATAGCTGCATAGTATTCCATAGCAACATGCATTTTAAATCAGACCAAGTCTGTGTAGGCTGCACTCCTCTTTCCTCTGGCTGCACCCATTTCCTGGGCACAAATGCTCCCCATGCCTCAGGCTTCTTTCCACCCTAACACCAGGGCTCCCAAATGACCCACCTCTGCCCCCAACACCATTCTTTGCACCTAACACAGACATCAGGAGAAGGACAATCTCTTCAACAGAGGCCCAGTGGTACATGAGTAAGTGAGGCTTCTACCCCCAGAAAGGACGTGAGAGTCATAAACGTTGCCTTCCAGGGGAATCTCTGACCAGTAGAAGTGGTGGCAGGAAGTGTGGCAGTGTAGGGTGAAGGCGGGCTGTGTAGATGGAGTGACCGACCACCTCAGCCTCAAGGACAGCCTCCTCCATCAGCTCCTGTTTTTCTAGGACATTCCTCTCTTTGTTTTTAAACTTCAGAATCTACAACTTTTTTTAAAAAGTTATCACGGTCAGGTGCAGTGGCTCACAGCTGTCATCCCAGCACTTTGGGAGGCAGAGGCGGGTGGATCACCTGAGGTCAGGAGTTGGAGACCAACCTGGCCAGTGTGGCAAAACCCTGTCTCTACTAAAATTCAAAAATTAGCCAGGTGTGGTGACGTCTGACTGGAATCCCAGCTACTTGAGAAGCTGAGGCAGGACAATCACTTGAACCCAGGAGGCAGAGGTTGCAGTGAGCCAAGATCATACTGTCACATCACAGCCTGGGTGACAGAGCAAGTCTCTGTCTCAAAAAAAAAAAAAAGAAAAAAAAGTGGTCAGAGTTTGGGTTTTGGGTTCACTTGTTTATATACATCAGCCTGCAAGGCGGTGGGAACGCAATCTCACCCCTTGAAGGGTGGTGGGTTTTGTTAAAGTTCACTGCACACAAATGTCCCTCTGAACAGTTAGTGTGTGTGGATGGTGGGCTCCCTCTCTAGACAGGAGCATGTACCCAAAGCCCAGGGAGTGGTCAGCACTCACACCTGGCAAGTCAGTCCTATGCAGAGATCCTGGTGGTGCTCGTGTGACAAAGAAATAAGTCACCAGTGTTTGAGCAAAAGTTCTTTCAAAGTATCTGCGAAGCTGAGAATATGCGTAGGACATGTGCCACCTTGAAATGATGGGAAAATCGCTTTAAAAGACGGCAGGAGGAAGAACACTAAGAGAATAAATGCCCACTGCGTCCATGAACGTTTGGGAAGGTCACTGCTCTGGTTCTCTGGAGCAGATGATTGTGAATCATGACATAGGACACAGGGCGAGTCCGGGAAAGGATTCACCAGCATTCTGAAGCAGGGAACACACAGGCAAGAGAGAGGAACAGCAGCGTGTTATTTTGTCATGTGAGAGAAAGCACAAGCTTGATATGAATTTGATCTTTTGAGAGAAGGTAGACAAAAGTGATTATTTTTAAAGGGATGCTAGTATTTTCTTATACTGACTAAAAAGAAAACATTAAATTTTCCCGTGTGGGGGAAGGAGAATTTTAAAACAGCAGATGAGGATGTGCTTGGGTTTTTAATTTTCATTTTCTAAATTTCCAAAATTCATTGAGTACATCAGTCTCCCTGCATGGAAGTTTCTCAGTGTTTAAAGTTCCTCTGTGCCCCTAACAGGAGGCTCCTGGAAAACACTTTCCTCCAGCTCAGCGGTGTTTGGCTGAGCACCGTTCCTCATCCCAGCACTCAACTTCCTCTGCGACTTCCTCATCGTCCTGGCCCCACGACTTGGGGCTACTTGTAAAATCCCAACATGTCCTCAAACAGTGAGCATTCATGATATGCCAGAAACTATGATTGGCTCTGCTGGACTTTTCCAAAACAGATTTAGGAGACTGTCTCTTTTACTGATATTAGGGGTTTAATTAGTGCACTTCTTCTGACGGAAATCTTAGCTCTGTCTATCAACAGTAAGAAAAAGCGTGCTCCAGCAGGACCCGGGCCCAGAAATCTGACTTTTGAAATATAACTCATAGGATAATGCAATGCATGTACACACACACACACACACACACACACACACACACACACACACACAATGGAAAAAGGGAATGTGCTCTCTGTATTGGTTCAGACAGGTGGAGATGGGATGTCCTAAACATCTTATGAAACGTGTTATAGCCACAGGACCTCCTAAGCAGCCTTAAAATGGTAATAAACATTTAAATTTATTGACATAAAAATCCATGTTTCTTAGTGGAAAGGCAGATTATAAAGGGCTTACCTGTGGGATCCCACTTATACACAACCATATATTTTCGTGTGTATGCACATCCGCACATGAATTTTACAGAAGGAATGAATAAAAGGGTATCAATTTAATTTAAAAAAGCAGTAGTTATCTGTGTGGATGAAATGTCCACTGATTTCTATACCGTCCATACACTTCTCTATGGAATCTGAATATCTTACAAGAGCATGCATAATGTTTACAAACAAAACAAGTGGTGTTGGAATTAATTTGTAGCTTTCCAAGACATTTTTAAAGACAGCGAAATTTCTATAATTATATAATTTTGGTTAATTTTTAAAAATGTATTTGATAATTTCAATATGCAATTTCCTGATTTTGAATAATCAAAAATATTCAAAGACATTGATCCAGGCTGGGCACAGTGACTCACACCTATAATCCCAACACTTTGGGAGGCCTAGGCAGGTGGATCACCTGAGGTCAGGAGTTTGAGACCAGCCTGGCCAACATGGTAAAACCCCATCTCTATTAAAAATAGAACAGTTAGCCTGGCATGGTGGTAGGTACCTGTAATCTCAGCTCCTGCAGAGGCTTACACACAAGAATCACTTGAACCAGAGAGGCAGAGGTTGTAGTGAGCCAGTGGATCATGCCATTGCACCCAGCCTGGGCAACAGAGTGACACTCTGTCTAAAAAAAAAATAAGATAAAAAAGAGACATTGATCCACTATCTTGCACTGAACTAAGCAAAAAGAGCAAATTTCTACAAAATAGAATAAACACACAGTTTAACAGCTTGTTTTTAAACAACTAGATTAAATTGCCTTTTAAAACATTCTTATTGGTTCCTGACTTTTAATGTGAATAAAATTTTAAATTTCCTATGGCATATTTTGAAAACATTTTATTTAACTGAAGTTGAGGTGATTTTACCTTTAACAGTAAGGCGCATCAGTGTATGTCAACAACTTTCTTGTTTTGAAAGGCTTTATAGGACTCTCTTAAATTAGGAATTTCAATCTGCAGATATACATGTGTTATGGCAGATGATTAAATACGAGAAAGAAAGAAGCAACATATTTTATTTCTTCTGTGAGAAATCCCTTTCTATTTAGTTTTTGTCATATATCATGCTGTGCTTTGTAATTTTTGATACATGATGCAAAAGTTTTGACTGATCCTGGTTCCCTAATCTGAAATGTTCTTAAAAATAGAACAAACAAAAATAAACCCACATACCTAATGAAATTAAAACACATTTTTCTTTTTCAAGAATATGAGTAACCTTAGTAAAGAAAATATTTTTCTCTAAATGATAGTATTGTTTGATACAACCACGGAAGAATAAGCAGCACTTTCTAATTTTTCTGATCTACTCATTCTTCAGCTATAACATGAGGAACAGAAATGTCTCTTGTGGGCCGGGCATGGTGGCTTACACCTGTAATCCCAGCACTTTGGGAGGCTGAGGCAGGCTTATGACCTGAAGTCAGGAGTTCTAAAGCAGCCTGACCAACATGGAGAAACCCTGTCTCTACTAAAAATACAAAATTAACCAAGCATGATGGCACATGCCTGTAATGCCAGCTACTGGGGAAGCTGAGGCAGGAGAATAGCTTGAACACAGGTGAAGTTTGCAGTGAGCCGAGATCGTGCCATTGCACTCCAGCCTGGGCAACAAGAACAAAACTCAATCTAAAAAGAAAGAAGGAAAGAAGGAAGGAAGTCAGGAAGGCAGGAAGGCAGGCAGGAAGACAGGAAGGAAGGCAGGGAGGAAGGCAGGAAGGTAGGAAGAAAAGCAGGCAGGCAGGAAGGAAGGAAGGAAGGCAGGAAGGAGAGAAAAAAGGAAAGAAAAGGAAAGAAAGAAAGAAATATCTCTTGTGCAGTCCGGATCTCTCCCGGGGCCTGGACATGCACATTTTTATTTTAGGTGGAGTCTCACTCTGTCACCCAGACTGCAGTGCAGTGATATGATCTTTGCCCACTCTAACCTCTGCCTCACTGGTTCAAGTGATTCTCCTGCCTCAGCCTCCTGAGTAGCTGGGATTATAGGCACCCACCACCATTCCTGGCTGATTTTTTTTTTTAAGCAGAAATAGGGTTTCACCATGTTGGCCAGGCTGATCTTGAACTCCTGACCTCAGATGATCCAGCCACCTCTGCCTCCCAAAGTGCTGGGATTACAGGCGTGAGCCACTGTGCCCAGCCTGAACACACACATTCTTTTGTGACTTACCTGCACTCTTCAGTCTGGCAGCTACAGTTTAAATAAAGGGGATGAAATTTCAAGGCTGAATTTGGGTTTTTGGAGACCACATCTCCCCTTCCAGTGGATGGCATTCCAGCAGCCAAGAGACGTGTGAGGGGAGAGGAGACTCCACGCAGGTCTTCTGCAAGCTCTGTCACAGGAAGTCCTCTGGAATTAATGCCTCTTGGTAGATCAGATGCTGGTCTCTGGTCTCGGTGCCCTCATCCATATCCCTGCACCTAACACAGGGCCCTGTAATGACCTCCCTGCTAGAATCCAAGGCCATTCATGTGCTGTCAGTAGTGCAGCTCCTAGAGGACAGAGTGGAGTGGTGAGCGGCCAGCACAGGTAGCACGTGCACCTTCACGGTGGCCGAGGCGGGAAACCACACCAGGGTTTCAGAGGCGGTCCTTACTTTTAACGAGCCTCTTAAGGATGTGTGACAGATTACTGATTTCTGGGAAGACGAGAAAATCTAAACAGTAAGAATAATATAGATTCACTAAAATCGAAGTCTCATGATGAAAAATAAATAGAGAAAGAACATACATTGATATTAAACCAACAAATAAATTGGGCTGTGCCAACTGGCTGGGACATGCCCATGATTGACTTGCTCCCTCCTCCTGAGGGCGGGTGAAGGAGAGGAATAATCTCTCACATCTGCATCTCTCAGCAACTGCTGCTCAGAGCTGAGAGATGTGTTTGCTTGTCAAGAATATTTCCAGCCTGGGTTTGAAGAATTTAACAGTTTCCTGGATATCAGACCTGATCCTGTCGGTGAGGAGCAGAAGAATTTAAATTCCTCAGTCTTTGGTAACACATTAACTCTTCCAAACCACAGAGGTGTCTGTACGCTGGAATCTGCAGTTTCTGAAAGGATTGCTAAGGGACAGAAAGAAGAAACTGGCCGCCCCGAGATGAATTCTCTCCTTTGCTCAATATTCTGTTTCCCGGCAGAGTCACAGATTGGAGGAACGTAAAAAGTGAGAGCTAAAAAGGACCCAAGAGAAGACCAGGGTTAAAGGCTTGCCCGGTGTGCCCAGGTCCACAGAGCGGGACACAGAGTGGAAGAAAGCACTCCCCCTTTTCTGGCCATCCGAGCACATTCTCTGGCCCTTAGGTCACTCAGTGGTGATTGCGTGATGTCACCAGCACACAGCATGACTACGGCTTTTTACAGAGCACGGGACCCAGCCTCCTTTTCTGCTTATCTCTCCTCATCGTCCACCATGCCTTTCTTCCTTTCTCTTATGCATTCATTCATGCATGCATTTCTGTATTCTATCAACAAACATATTTCAGAGCGTGTGCCATACTTTGGGACACAATGGTAAGGAGACAGAAAATGCCTTGCCCTGCTCAGGTAAGAAATTAGCTTACAGAGTGTGCTAATCTGTTTCTCACACTGCTGATAAAGACATACCTGAAACTGGGTAATTTATAAAGGAAAGAGGTTTAATGGACTCTCAATCATATTGGAAGGCAAAGGAGGTGCAAAGGCATGTCTTGCGTGGCAGCAGGGAAGAGCAAGTGTGCAGGGGAAATCCCTTTATAAAGCCATCTGGTCTCATGAGACTCACTCACGATCACTAGAGCAGCACAAGAAAGACCCACCCCCGTGATTCAATTGCCCCCCACCAGGTGCCTCCCACAATGGGGGAATTATGAGAGCTACAATTCAAGATGAGATTTGGGTGGGGACACAGCCACACCATATCACACAGCCAAACTATAACACGCTAATAATAACTTGATTATTAATTAGAATGAACTCACAACTTCTACACCAGTGAGGGAGCAGGGGGCTGGAAAGGTGCAGTGGAGGGAACTGAATTTGGTGTAGTGGATCAGAGAGAAACGACCAAAGGCAGCCAGAAGGGAATGTGTGGGGACTTGAAAGAAGGCAGAGGTGCAGGAGTTTCACCCAGACGGGCAGCTCCCTGTGAAGGGCAAGTGAGCTAGGAGGTGAGAGAGGTCCTGTGAAGTACACGGTAAGGAGTTGAACTGTTAGCCACAGGCGAGGAAAGAGATGCATCTTAGTTCCTTTGGGATATAACAAAATGCCACAAAACAACATTTATTTCTCATAGTTTTGGACTCTGGAAGTCCAAGATCAAAGTGCTGACAAAACCTTGTCTGGTGAATGCCCATTTCCTAACCCGCAGCCAGCCACTTCCTCACTGTGTCCTCACGGGGTGGAGGGAGAGCTCTGACCTCTCCTTCTCTTCTTACCAGGGCACTCATCCCACCTGAAGGCTCCACCTTCATGACGTCATCTGATGCCTCTTCTCCAAGAACCATCACACTGAGTTTAGGGCTGCAACGCAGGAATTTGGGGAGGACACAGACATTCTGTCAATAGCAGCATATATGATTTTCAGCAAGGGACATACATAATCACATTTGGATTTTCTATTGATAATGATCCAGCTTCTATCTGTAAAAGCAGATTTCTGGGAGCCGGATGGGAGGGGTGAGATCTCTTAGGAGATTTACAGTAGTAGGGACAAGGTTTGGAGGCATCTTGGTGGTGCGGTAGCAATGAGGAGAGAGAATCTAGTGGCAGAGAAATGTGGTGCAGGAAGCCAGGAGGGAGGAGAGATTCCCAGGTGGGAGCGTGAGAGCTGGAGTGATGGGCTCATGCCGTACTGGGCGGGGTGCACTGGACGGCAAATGGATTTTTGGGGAGAGGTGATGAGTTTAGTCTTGGAGATGCTGTTTTGTTCAATCACGGTGACACCACTATCAGGAGGCTTTCTGCTGCTTGGAACAGGGGACTAGAAGAGGTGCCAATGGCTGGGAGTCGAGTGGCAGTTTCTACCGAGAATCCATATTCTATTCCTCCATACGGAGGTGAACTCTGAGCTGTTAACCTTAAAGAAATTATTCATGTGTGCTTTTATTTTTTTTCTCTTAAAGCATCTGTCGTACACTTAGGGCATTTGGTGTGTCCCTTGGCACCGGGGTATAGTGGAGAGTCAGGGAAAGGAGCTTGCGGAAGGAGGGTGCGCAATCTTACCACAAACGTTTGCCTTTCGTGTGAGGGTAGACACCGCCCTGAGACAGCGATGTGTCGGCCACTGAATCAGATCAGCACCAAGGGACCTTGAGGAAGCAGGAAGTGTGTTCTGATGTAGAGACAAACAAAAAGTTAACCAGCTATTTATGCCCTTTTAAAATTAAACATATTAAAGATAAGAATAAACAGATTTTGCCTTTACGTCAGCTTCCCAAGGAAAGGTGTGCTGTGCTGTTGGGTGTTTTCATGCTTTTGAGTTTACACTGTGAGGACATTAACTGCTGTGAGTTAATCTCCACAAATAGCAATAACCTAAAAATAACAGCATAAGAGATTAGCATGCTTGGGAAGCCTGAGGGGAGTGACTCCGACCGTTCAAACTGAATTTGCTGTCCTTTTTTGCTAAGTTCGCTCTTTCCTGAGATGCCCTGTTCCGTGTGTCCCTAATTTGCAAATGGGGGAGAAGTTGGGTTTGATGGCGTATTACAGATAAGAATAAAGACGCTGACTGCGGGTAGGAGGAGCAGCCTCTCGGTTTTGTGCCTGTATAGATCACGGCTTTCCTCTACTGTGCTGTGATCTTCCCAAACTTTCAAAAGCATATTTAGAGTTAAGCACATCGTGGTAATGCTGCCATGGGAGCCGTTGTCCTGAACATTCACGAAATGCCGGCTCCTAACGTGCGTCTTCCTCTGGGGAGGAAGGAACAGAGGCACAGGAGGAACAGACGAGGGAAGCATACCTCTCCTCCGTGTCATGACACTTCTCACAACTTAGCAATTGTCCCTGACTGTGAAAAGAGACTCCAGTTAGGAAGAGGGGCTGGAGTTTTTAAGGACGGGATAGGGGACTGCTTTCAAGGCTGAGTTACCAAGAAACCCGATACATTTCCAGCAGGCCATCAAGAGCATTCCTGATTCCATCGATGCCTTGAAAGGACTTCATTTTTAAGTTCCTATATTTCTGTAGACTGAGTCTCTTCAGATGACACAGATTCTCTCTCTCTTTTTTTTTTAACTTTTACTAAGTTCTGGGATACATGTATAGAACATGCAGGTTTGTTACACAGGTATGCATGTGCCATGGTGGTTTGCTGCACCTGTCAACTCATCAGCTAGGTTTTAAGCCCCGCATGCATTAGGGTTTTCTACTAATGCTCTCCCCTTCCTTGCCCCCCCACAACAGGCCCTGGTGTGTGATGTTCCCCTCCCTGTGTCCATGTGTTCTCATTGTTCAGCTCCCACTTATGAGTGAGAACATGTGGTGTTTGGTTTTCTGTTTCTGTGTTAGTTTGCTGAGAATGATGGTTTCCAGCTTCATCCATGTCCCTGAAAAGGACATGAACTCATTCTTTTTTTTGGCTGCATAGTATTCCATGGTGTATATGTGCCACATTTCTTTATCCAGTTTATCATGATGGGGATTTGGGTTGGTTCCAAGTCTTTGATAGTGTAGCTAGTGCTGCAATAAACATATCTGTGCATGTGTCTTTATAGTAGAATGATTCCTTGAGAGACCCTTGAGCTCTGCCAAAAATTATGAACTCTCAGCCAAGCGTGGTGGCTCACGCCTGTAATTCTAGCACTTTGGGAGGCCAAGGTAGGCAGATCATGAGGTCAGGAGATGGAGACCATCTTGGCCAATATGGTGAAACCCCATTTCTACTAAAAATACAAAAGTTAGCCAGGTGTGGTGGCGTTACCTATAATCCCAGCTACTCAGGAGGCTGAGGCAGGAGAATCACTTGAACCAGGGAGTTGAAGGTTGCAGTGACCCAAGATTGTGCTGCTGCACTCCAGCCTGGGCAACAGAGTGAGACTTCATCAAAAAAAAAAAAAAAGAAAGAAAGAAAGATAAACTCTCTTGCACATCCCCTTCCAGAATTAGAGGCCACATACCACCCGTGGTGAATGTGGTGTGTAACAGAACAGTCTCTGTGCAGCACATGTGAGGGTATGTGACCAAGTTCTCATTTGGGAAGAGCCATTAGAAGCACCAGACCTTCATGGTTAAGTGTCGTAATTGGTGCTCTGGCAAGTCCTCCCCACTGCCCTGTTTTCACTGCAGCAGCTTGTCATGAATATGTTGTGTCCGTGCCCCCACCTCACCCCCACATCACAGGCTAACAGTCTGCCACTGGCCAAGCTGCTCACCTCTCATTTGGTTACTAATGTGCTTTGCCGTCTTTGTGACCATATGCCCCAAGGCTAATGGTGGGTATCACATTTATAAACCTAATCAGTAAGTAAATAAACTCTCCATGCAGTCCCTTTCACCAATAAAATGACATTTTAAGATTGCAAAAGTAATTTTAAAAAGAGAAGGTGCTATCTGCACTGGAAATTATGAATATGCTTGTGTTGCCTTTTTGTGAACTAGGAGGCACAAGCATAGTTTTCCATAACTGTTGTATCACCGGCTGTTTGATTTATGTGTGTCTGCACACTGAGTGGTGTCTTCCCCAAGTCCCCTAAGTCACGTGCACCCTAATGTAGGTGGATGAACTCCTTCCTGTCTTTTCATCTGAGCTACACGTGGTGAGCTCTGTGTACTTGGTGTGCTGCTGCTGCTGCTGCTGCTGCCCCATCACAATGGGGTGCTTGCTTTGGCACTACAGCTTTTTATCATTAGGGAAAGGGGGACCCAGAGTAGCTTTGCCCAGACACAACCCGCTGCTGTTGAAGGCCATCTCGCCTCTACTTCCATAAGGCATCGCAACACAAATTCCCTCTCTTTCAGCTTCAAAAACCATTTAGAGGTCATACATTTTTTCTTTAAATATTGACTGCTCTTTTCTAGAATTTTTAATGTGGAAATTTCTAATTTGATTTATAAACACACGTATGAAAACAGCTTTAAAGCTTTTTTTCTTGCCTGAGTTTCTTGTTGAAATTTCGAGATTAAAATTTTTTACAACAAATAAAATTGTCATAAACTAAGCAAACAAGAGCACGGAAAGAAAAAGCTAATATTGCCCGCCATTTACCCAAGAGTTGGATTTCATTCGTATCCACCCTCAAAAGCGTCTATGTTGACAGAAAGCGCTTCCTTCCTCTGAACACCGGGGCTGCCCTGTGAAGGCTGCTGAACCTGCTCTTACTCTGCGGTGTTTTTTTTTGTTTTGTTTTTGTTTTGTTTTGTTTTTTTGTTTTTTTGAGACGGAGTGTCGCTCTTGTTACCCAGGCTGGAGTGCAATGGCGCGATCTCAGCTCACCGCAACCTCCGCCTCCTGGGTTCAGGCAATTCTCCTGCCTCAGCCTCCCGAGTAGCTGGGACTACAGGCACGGGCCACCATGCCCAGCTAACTTTTTGTATTTTTAGTAGAGACGGGGTTTCACCATGTTGACCAGGATGGTCTTGATCTCTTGACCTCGTGATCCACCCGCCTCGGCCTCCCAAAGTGCTGGGATTACAGGCTTGAGCCACCGCGCCCGGCCTCTTACTCTGTTTTGTATGCAGACGCCGCTCCAGGTCAAAATGACCGGCCCCCGTCTCACTCTTTAAAAATAGCAGCAGGATATTCCATGGTGCATTTTAGCCTGAATTGAGTCCACCATTTATCTGCCACTAGCATGAATGTGGATTCCCAGGCTTTTCCACTCGAGACCACAGCTGCAGACATTTTGCTCACACACACCTGGACACCTGTGCCTTCATTTCTGTAGGAGGGTGCCTGTGTATTGATTGGGTCATTGGATCAATGGGAATGCCATTCAACGTTTTAATCAGTAACACCAGATTTCTGCAGCCAACGTTACAGCAATCAGTTATTTCACCAGCAGCAGTGGATATAATCAATCTTCAGAGTTTTGGCCAGTGTTCTTGGTGAAATGCCTCTGTTATTTTACTATGCATTTTCCCAGCTGCTAAAGAGGCTGAGCATTACTTCGGCTCCCTGTGCTGCTGCCTCTGCAACTTACCGTCTGTATTCTGAACCCCTTTCATACTAATTTGTCTTTTTGTTTTCAAATGTAAGGCTATCTTAATATTTGGGGAACATAGATTATTTTTCTGCCTTATAATGCAAATGTTTTCTCTCAATCTCCCTGGAGATTGCTGACAATATTTATGCATACCTATGGCACCTTTTTCCAGGTAGAAATTTTAGATGTTTATGTAATCACATCTGGTCAGTTCTGTAGCCTGTTTGTCTCTTATGTTCCTTAAGTTGACAGTTCTTTAAAGAAGTTAATTCTTGACTCCGTATGCAGTTGGAGTTTGTGTCTGCAGTCACTGGTCGGGCTGGCCCTGTTCTCTCCCACGAGGGCTCTGGCCTGACGGGCGCTCGGCTGGGCAGCCACCTTCCACTGCAGGACAGTGCCTTCTGTGTCACACACTGTTTGCCATTTGGAACTTCTTCTAAGCTCTTCATTCTTTTCAGTCTATCTATTTTTCCCATTTCTATGTCAATACCACACTGATTTGATAACATGAGCTTTATAGAAAGTCCTCAATATTCAAAAGGGCATGATATTTGCCTAAGTGTTCAGCAATGATCATGCCTTTATTTTTCCAAGTGATCTTCAAATTAAATTTATTCAGACACCCCCCACTTCCCAAATTAACCTATCTGGAGACCGACTAGAGACTGGCGAGACTGCCTGTGGATGTCCACATCCTGCCACCCGCGTCTCCGCCAGGCATCTGCCACTCACTGCACTCACTCAGGTCTCGCTCTGGGGTGGTGGATTTGCATCTGTCTTCTCAGTGGACGAGGTTTTCTTGGCCATTTCTGTGCTACTGCGGTGACTCATAATAGAAAGAAAAACCATTAATCTTGGAATGTTTTCTTGTCTCCGGCCACGGTACTGAGTTCTCTACTAGCTTTAATATTCCTTGGAAGAGTCCGTCTTCTCTTTCCTTGGCATGAAATCATTTCATCTGCAAACAAAGCATCTTCTCTTTTAATATTTATGCAAATAATGTTGGGCAATTATCTCACTATGTTAACTGGAGCCTCCTAAATAATGTTGGCCAGAAGGGATGATAAAGGACATCTCTTTTTCCTGATCTCAATGCAGTGTTATTAACATTTCACCACTTAATGTGACCTATGCTGCTGAATTTTGCTGGGAATTTATGGACACTCTTTATTTAAAATGGGTATAGAACATTTTCTGTTGCTTTTCCATCTATTTCCTTTAATTTGTTGGTATAGTAATCATTATAAATTTTATTTAAATAAAAATAATTGTATATATGTAATTAACATATATTAAATTGTATTTTTATATAGAGTAATCCCCACTGCCACCAACTCTACCTTTTGCCAGTGAATGTGTGAATTCTGCCTCTCTTGATTCTTGTGCAACCCATGAAGTTAGGCACTGTGGATAATACTCTTCTCATTTAGATGTTCAAGGTTTAAGGCTGGGCACAGTGGCTCACACCTGTAATCCTAACAACTTGGGAGGCCGAGGCGGGAAGATCACTTGAGGTCAGGAGTTCAAGACTAACCTGGCCAACATGGTGAAACCCCATCTCTATGAAAAAGTTTTAAAAATTAGCCAGGGGTGATGGCAGGCATCTGTAATCCCAGCTACTCAGAAGCCTGAGGCAAGAGAATCGCTTGAATCTGGGAGGCAGAGATTGCTCTAAGCCAAGATGGCATCACTGCACTTCAGCCTGGGCAACAAAACAAGATTCTGATGCCAATAAAAAAAAAGTTCAAGGTTTAGAAGCAATGATCTCAGATCAGTTAAACTTTCTGGTTTGCGTCACTCTCTTTCTCAATAACAGGAAAGAAGAGTTGTTGTTCATACTTAGCCCTGTTACGATGCTTTCCAATTTAAAATAATTGCACACACATTATTTCATTCAATTGTCACATCAATCTGTTTGGTGGCATTATCAATACATTTATTTTGGAGGGACTAAGATAGGATCAGTGACTTAATTTCATGCAGCGAGGAAATGGCAAACTGAATTCAAACCCTATTCTTGGACTCAGAGGTCTCTATTCCTCTGATTACATTATTCGGAGAGGAGGGGGTGCTGTGTGGTTGCGGAGAAGTGTCACTCTGGGAGGAGCCTTCTCACCAGTGACCAGCGTGAGCCTTGGTGTCTCCTTCCTCCTCTGCTCCGTGGCCCAGTGGCTCAGTGGAGCCCTGACTGCGTGAGAGCTGCCGAGCTCAGAACAGACACAGACCGCAGACGCGAATATACTGCCTGGTTCATTTGCATAATGCTCAGGAGTGAGAGAAACGAATGAACACAGATGCAAGTCAGAAGAGCAGCCGCTGACCAGGAGGGGTGCAGGGGAACGTTCTGGAGCTCCGACAAGGCTCTCTTCAGTGGCACAGCCTCTCATGGGCTTATGAGCTGGGAGCTTCATAGAGTTACAAAATTAACATTAGGTCACCTTCTCCCCTTGACAACATGGATGCTCTGTCAAGGCCAAAACAGGTTTTAAGAGAGCCTTTTCTTTGTGTTGTCTTTACCGAGGCGGCTCTTTGGCTAGTTTAAGAGCTGCTTCTGCAGTATGTGTGCACAATTGCACATGCGTACCTGCAGCAAAGTCTAATTCTAAAATACATGCAGGGGTGGAGGCAGGGAGGAGGGAGAGGATCAAGAAAAATAGCTAATGGGTACTAGGCTTGATACCTGGGTGATGCAATAATCTGTACAACAGATCCCCATGGCACAAGGTCACCTACGTAACAAACCTGCACATTTGCCCCTGAACTTCAGTTTTAAAAAATGCATATAGAATTTAAAGATGGACTGACTGTTTGGTTACTACTATAAGACAATCTAACTCTTTAGAAATGCACAAACGCAGAGAAATGAGTGGGATGGGAAAGCCCAGGAGGCTTCCCGTATGAAGAGGGAGAACTGCTGGTCTAAAATATGTGGACACATCTGTGATCCATGAGAAATGGAGCAGCAGTGTTTGCTGGTTATAAATCCTCTGGAACTCAGGGAATGAAAATCTTGGTTTTCAAAAAGCAGTGCTCATCTGGATGGTCCATGCTCTGAGCAGTCTTCATGCACAGACACGAACTGGTGATAAAATGTGCAGATGGCACCTTGGCACGCAGGGCACTTGTACGGCAGCAGGCCCAGCCCTTGTCTCTCCGATGACCATGCCCAGCAGAGGAGAAGGCTGGTTCTAGAGAGAAGCTCAACAGAGGGAGAGTCCTACAGCTCACTTTCTTTTTTCCTCCTCAGCTCAGTTGCGGTGACAAACCCGTTTCTGGTCCATCCCTCTGATCAGGACACTTGTGTTGACCACCTCGGGCTCCCAATCTCTACCACCGTATGCAAGGGGCTGAGGTCATCTTAATAAGCACAACACAGTCAGGGCCACTTCTTCCGGGCCTCAGACCCCGTGGCTGTGAAACAGCAGGGTGGTGAACACATGGCGGATTCCCAAGGCTCACTTCACGGGGCATTTTTCTAATGATAGAAGCATTCTTTACAGCTGGGGCCATAGGATTGCTTTAATTTGGAACAATTCTAGTGCAACCATTAAAATGCATTTCTCATGGCCATAGGTGCATTTCCCGTGGTCATAGGTGCATTTCCCATGGT
>CM052654.1:140344925-140394876 GCA_028533165.1 Leontopithecus rosalia
AGAGGGATATACACATATTTATACATCATGCACTGAGCTAGATTATTTCAGCTCTGAATGTGCTCTGAGAGGGATATACACATATTTATACATCATGCACTGAGCTAGATTATTTCAGCTCTGAATGTGCTCTGAGAGGGATATACACATATTTATACATGTGTCTCAGCATTTTGGTCACTCTTCCTCCCTGAAATTATATTTCCACACATGACTAGTTTTTTCCTTTGTGTGCATGTGTGTATGTGACAGAGAAATCTTAAAACCAATTTTCATTTACATCATCAAGTGGCCATCTATTAAAATCTTAATTGAAAATTTCTAATCAAATTCAAATATTTGTTCTGGAGACTTCTGTGTCTCTTCCACTCCATCCTTCCCCAGACCCCAAGTACTACAGAAAGTGGTATTGACTGAGATATAACTTAATTTTTTATACCACTTTTTTTCCCAGAAATTACTGAGAAAGCTAAAGAAAGGGGGAGCTCCACAGCCTCTTTCTCTCTCCTTCAAGATTCTGAGGCCTAGCAGGCACCTTGTGCTATGGCACTCCACCCTTTTCCTGGGTCCTCCCACCTCTGGCACCCACCCCACTCCCCCTGCCCAGGCTGTTCTCTAGTGGAAGCTCTGGGTTTTCCAGAACCACCATGGGGATCTGGAGGGGGCTGGGTCCACTCTCAGGGAGCGGGACTTTCGAGCCAGGTGGGTTCCTGCCACTCGTGGGACACACGTCCACGTTTCTCTTCCGTAGCAAACATTCCAAAGACTGTACCCAGGACTATACCCAGCGAACACACACAGGTGTTGAGGAGAAGTCTTCAGAATCATGACTGTCCACAGTCCAGGCGTTCCCGTACTGACCCATCCTTATTGGAATGATCTGTGAGGGCAGTTTTCACCTCTGTGAAGAGGAATCCACAGACTTGCAGCAACTAAGGGCTGACTGATGTGTGCTGTGTCCCTTGGCCTTGCTGGGATCAGGCTGGGATATAAACAGGGAGTGGCCAGGCTGCTGCCAGGGCAGGAGGGGAGGAGAGGCCGAGGGCTGCTGCCAGCGGCAGCCGGACAAAGCAGGCAACTGATGGTCTGCAGCTCAGCCGCAGCGACTTGTAACGTACAATGTCCCCAAAAGTGCAGCAGACGTAGAAAGTATACTGCGTAGATCTAAATCACAAAATAGATATGCCACAGTTAAAAAGGGAAAAATATTGCCGAGATCAAACGCGATGTCTTTCCAGATAAAATAAGATAAAAATGAAGATAATCTGCATGAGTGAGAAGTCTTAAAAAAAAACACGTTGAACTTAAGTGATTTCTGCAGTGATGTGGATCCTAAGATGCTTACAGGTAACTGGCTTTTAAGTAATGCTGATTTTAATGGCTTTGCTAAGAAATGCCTTCTACAGGCTTTGACATCATTTGGTGTGATAGGAGAATTCAGAGATATTTGAAGGTCTCTGAATTGTCTCAAAAACTCACTGGGAAACCTGCATTCACTGTAAGGGAAGATACTCCTGCTTTGAAAAGAACCTGCGTAAATGTGGCAGCAGACAGGATGTTAGGGTGAAGCCACGAGGAAGAACCTTGTTAGAACAGAGGTGGGTCCTGGTTCCTCATGCCCCTGTGTGAAGGAAGAACCTTGTTAGAACAGAGGTGGGTCCTGGTTCCTCGTGCCCCTGTGTGAAGGAAGAACCTTGTTAGAACAGAGGTGGGTCCTGGTTCCTCGTGCCCCTGTGTGAAGGGTAAGCTGTGGGAGGTGCCTCGGTGCCGAGTCCATTCCTAAGAGCCCATGTGATGCATGGTCAGGACTAGCTGGAGCGTACGTGGTGTGGCCACAGCTTCCTCTGTGCCTCTGTCTCACACAGCACACTGGGTAGAGTTGACACACAGAATGCGTTAGGAGGGACTCTAGTGGAGGGTTAGTCTGGGAGGCCACTCAGGCGAGGCTTTCCCAGCACAGGCATCCTCTGAAGAACAGGGCTTTGATGTTGTGCCCATCTCCTGCTGAAATCCCGTAAAACTCTGCATGTATCCACATACTCAGCCTCCAGAAAGATAAACCAATGTGTTTGCTTCTGTTGGCAAAAGTAAATCTCGTTGCTCAGGTAGTGAGGTTGATTCAGGCATCCGCCCCAGTTTCTTAGACATTGACACTAATGAATTTCTAGATCGAACAGATAGTATCCAGGAAACAGCTGAGTGTTAGGTTCTGAGTACCGTGTTTCAGAACAAGCAGCTCTGTGTGTGCAGCAGCTGCCTCTATGGGGCAAATGCAGAGCAGCGGCCCGGTTTCTGCTGTTCCGGGCGCAGCCGCCTGCTCTCCCGTGTTCTGGGCTGCAACTTCCTTTCCTCTCACCTTTGCGACTTACCGTCCCCTCTGAGAATCCTCTTCCCTCTAAACTAGCAACTGGTTAAACACAGCCCGTTGTTCTCTTTGAAAACTAGTGCACAGTCTTGATTTGGTTTAAAATATTGTGTTATTGTCATTATTGCCAAGTACAATGGAGGCAGAATTGCTGAGAAGTAACATTAAAATAAAACTCTGTAAAAATTATCTGGCCAAATGCTTTAGGTTTTAGCTCCTACGTTTTGCGATCGATGGCTCAGAGGGTCCATTCTTGAGTATTTTGGACGCTTAGCTCTTTACCAGAGACCGGCAAACACTTTCCTTAATGGGTCAGAGAGCTAACATTTTAGGATTCAGTCAGGTGCTTTCTGACAACTTCTGGCCTCTGCTGTTGTATCACAAGAGCAGACACGGCCAGTATGCACATGAGCAGATGTGGCAGTGTCCCAATCAAACTTTATTCACAGAGATAAACTGTGGGCCATCCTGTGCTGAATGCTGCTTGAGCGCAGAGGAGGTGGATTGTGCTTGACGTCACTGGCGGGGCTTCGTGGTGATTGCCCTCCCTGCCCAAACCCACGTCCCCATCTTAGATTCATGAAGTGCATGATCACCCGCTTTCATTGTTGCTACCACTGACTGCCCCTGCAATGCGTGCCAGGCCCTGGCTGGTGCTCTGGGAGCGTTGTTCCATATGACATGCTCTTGTAACAGCTGTGGGAGATCGACGTGCTGATCTCCTCCTTATAGATGAGGTACCCACGGCTCTGGGAGGTTAACTAACCCCACGAAGGCTGCAATGGGTTCAGCTCGGCTGAGAGTCTCACCTGCTCCGCCTGCCCCCACCGCAGCTAGTCTGGCTGTGGAAGCAGTCTCCAGCCTTAGTAGACACCCCTGGACCCTGGATGTCTGCTCTGGGGACAGGCTTGGGGCACAGAGTAACCACAAGCTCGGACATACTGAATCTGAAAATGCCTGTAAGATGCTGGATGCATCAAATGCTTACATTTTTCAATTTTCATTTTTCAGGAAACTGAGAGGGCATATCCTAAGCCCTTGCGGTGGTGTTCAAGTCATGGAGTTATGAACACGATAGGCTTCCCTCGTGGAGATGAATTTTATTTATTTATTTATTTTGAGATGGTGACTTGGTCTGTTGCACAGGCTGGAGTGCAGTGGCATGATCTCGGCTCACTGCAACCTCTGCCTCCCAGGTTCAAGTGGGTCTCCTGCCTCAGCCTCCTGAATAGCTGGGGCTACAGGCATGTGCCACCATGCCCAGCTAATTTTTTTGTAGTTTTAGTTAAGATGGGGTTTCACCGTGTTAGCCAGGTTGGTCTCAAACTCCTGACCTGAAGCGATCCACCCACCTTGGCCTCCCGCAGTGCTGGCATTACAGGCAAGGGTCACCATGCCTGGCAGAATTTCATTTTAATCAGGGCCCTCTTTATTAAAGCTATACTAAATGTCTAGCCTCATTTAAAGAAAAGAATGCAACCAATTACAATAAACACTTTCTCTCACTTTCTCTAGCATGTTATTCTTATTTTTTAAAAAGTTGAAAGGCTTCCAAAGGAAGCTTGCCCTGTCTATTATGCTCAGGGCTTCTGGTCATCATGTCCTGGGTGAACCACGTTCCTCGGTGAGCCGGCTGCGTGGTGCTCCATCCTGGGTGTGGGCTCCTTTGAGTCGTCAAATAGGATGCAAATCAGAGTTGGCTTCTCATTTTGAGGTGCTTGACTTTGTTTTCAGCCAGCACTTGCTTTAAATAAATGTACAGTCCCTGGTCATTCTAATGAATCCCCCTGTCCTGGGTATAAAACGGCATCACACATATTCAGCTTATTATTTGTATTGAAATGCATTGAGTCCTTCTCTTCTAAAATGAACCACAAAAGGCATACACATAAACTGCGTTTTTATCCCATGCTATTTCATAAGGTAATTTGTTCAGGCGCTCAGATCTGGCAAAAGTCCCTGGACACTCGGTACGTTTAGCTTCTTTGGGGAACCCCAGCTTCTATTCATTTTGCAAATATGAAAATGCACACAAGTGATGTATAAGAAATTCTTGTGAATGTATGATGCCTTACTTTTTAAACCCATTTGAAATCTGCAAGGACAATATTGTCTCTAATCACTGTTAATCTGGCCCCACTGATACACATCCATTTCAAAATTAGCATTTTGTCATTAAAAAAGAACATGTTAAACATAGAAAGCAATTGTTCTTATGAGCAGAAATAAAGAGGGGAAAACACAGAGTTTAATTATTCCTACAAAGTTCGCAGTAATAAGGGGGGTGACAGAGATCGCTCATTCTGGGACAGCCTGGGGCGTCTTTATTACACCCTTCTGAGGCCATAATGCAGTCGTGGCCGTTGCTAGTGTGGAAAGTCCATCCGCTTCCTAGCATCTCTGGTCCATGGTCTGTGGTGTCCCACAAGCCCATTTCGTATGGTCCACCGAGCGCCGAGAGGGGTGCCCAGGCTGCCAGGGATCCATGGCATCCAAGTTGAAATGCTTACTGTCTTTACTTAGCATCACACAGGAATGTTTGCAAAACTACACTGCGAAGTTGCATTTTCTAGAGATTGATGGAGTCACTCTTGTCTTAGACACAAAATACAATCACCAATAAATAAAAGTAGATGACAGTACCAAATGCCAGGAAATAAGTAGCTTGTTTTCCAATCATTAAAAGATTACAGCTATGAGCCAATCTATTGTTTTCAATGGTAATGTAATGTCTCCAACTGAAGTATTTTCTAATTGGGCTGGGGGGCCTAAGATTCTACTCTCGAGTGGTACAACCTAAAGAAGGGTAACAACTGTTAATAATTGAGAACCTCAGATGAGAACAGGAGTCTTTCTAGCAGCAAGGGCCACAAACAGCATGGAAAACTCCCCTCCTGCCTGCCCCTGACCATGCACGGTGCCCGGTGCCTAAGAGAAGGACGCCAGTGGGAATGAGGCAGGGCGAGTGTTTCCTAAGGTGACGTTCAGAGGCTGCCTTGTCACGACTGGAGAGGGTTGGCCAATGAGCTGGACAAAGGCCACCAAAAGCACTTGGTGCCAAACACATAACTGGACACAAGGGCCATAAGGGTCAGGGATGCCCCTCTGGCCCCGGCGAGCCAGCCTCAGAGCCGCTGCTGCCATGCAGCCACCTCCTTGTGCCCTTCTCCAGCCGTCCTGCCCACCTGAAAAGCACTACCATGCTCACCCACTTATTAAAGGGCCAGCGTTTGCAGTTTTTCTTCCAGATTTTTGCCCTGAAGTTGTTATTCAATTGCCACTTAAAATTTTACCTGATTCCATCTTTAATATGTGGTGGACGGTAGTGCTACCATGTTACTCAGAATGTAGTTCTTTCCAGCTTCAAAGTAGTTTATGATCATTGACTGAGCCTCACAGCTCTGAAATGTGTTACAGAATTACCAGACTGAGTTTGTTTGTTGCTAGTTGACTCCCTCTTTCTTGTCATTCATGCATTCCAGTGGATTCTCCCAGCTGCCTAGCACCTGTTGTGAGGACATGATGTGGTACTATCATAACTCGAATGGCACAAATTGTTCTCCTGTTCATGAATGTAACAAAAGTTCTATACCACATTAGTGACTTTCAGACTGTATAATTTATACAAATATCCTGAACTCTCTTCAACCAATTCTCACATATGCTACTGAGAGCCCCTGATAGAAAAAAGTGGCTCAGAGGTGGGTCCGTCATGGGAGGCTTGGAGTCAGCTCCTGAGACAGCTAAATAGAGCTTGTCTTCGACTGAGCTGTGGAGAAACCATTTTCCATGCTCACAGCATCTGCTCTGTTGAAGCTTCCCATGAATACAGCCCTCACATTGCCATGCGTGTCACCCAAATCTGACATGAAAACACCTGCTTGTCACCACCACCATGAGATCTTGACGTTGTTTCTCTTGAGGAAAAAGAGCACATTCACCCCATCCCAGCGTATAACTGACAGAGGAAGCGGCTGCCCTGGAGATGGACCAGTAGGCAGAGGCCCCTGATGTGATCTGGGAAACATGCCCTGTGCATCTGTGGAGCTCCCCTCTGTGCATTGGGTGCCATGAGGGCCATGCTGGGACACTGGGTTACCTACGAGAGCCCCGTTTAACCTGACACTGGGGCACTCAATGCATCAGATGGCACCTTTGCAACTCTCGCTGGCCGATGGCCAAGCTTCAGTTGAATGGCCACCTCCACTCCGCCCTGCAGCAGACATGCCACTGCTGACTGGCTGGCATCTGGGGCTGATTCTGTGTTCAGGGAGGAGGATAGTCGCTGCGGGGGAGTTGGCACCATTGATCTAGAATCTCATGGGGATCCTGCTCCACGGCTCTCAAGGCAAGCGCCAGGATTAAGCACTGCAGAGGAACCCTGGCAGAGGCTGGGACAACCTCATTTAATGTGACCAAGGATGATTAATTTTTCAAATTCGGACCCTTGTAGAGGCCATTGTGAGTGTATTTGTTTCATTGCTGGATGGTTGCAGTGCTGGATGATTTTTTTTTTTCACCCACGTGCAGAGATTTCTTTGAACATTAGAGGGAAACATGCAGACTTCCTCTGGCATATGTGAGCATGTGGAGGAATTTTCTCAGCCTCCTCTTGAGGATGGTGTCCATGGCAACAGAGGCTGTTCTGTGAAGGAATCTCGATGAGTGCTAAATACAGGCATGCTGCGTCTCCCAATTCCCTGCACAGAGCACTCACTTTCACTGGGATTTTGGGGTTTTTCTTTTAGTGTTGTGACATTATATATTAATATGATTTGTTTTTAAACTGCTTATATTTATTAACCCCAGACATTTTATATCGATCAACATTCCACTGGAGCAATATCTTACATATTGTAACTAGGTGCAGGCTGCAGTTAGAGACCAGGTAGGGATGACAGTGCTACCGAGATGCAGGAAATCCAGGCTCCATGGTGATGTCAGACCGTGGATTCCACCCATCCAGGACTCAGTGCTTCATGGATCAAGCCAATTTGATCTCTATCATGTTTTTATGCAATATAGAGAGCTAATTAACTTTATATATACACACACACACACTCTCCCAAGAGGCATTGCCAAATGGACAGTGTAAACAGAGCAGTGTAGCAGACAACCTTTTCTGTAATAAGAAAGGTAGAGTGTGAGTCTTCCTTGTTTTCCTATGCGGAAAATCTTGGGAAGGATCTGTATACAGCACAGAAAAATATTTATACTTTTAGGAGGGCTGGGAATTAGGCAGATGAAATTAAAAAGGAAAAAAATCTTTCCCTAGCAAATCCCTACATATGTTGTAGTTTTAAACCATGTAAACAACTTACCTGTAAACGTTTGAAAAGAAAATTTACCTATGTTTCGTTAGTGGCTCTTGAACTAATTAGTAGATTAAAATTCTCACAACAGATAGGCGGTGATAGTCAAACATTTATTAAGCACCAACTATGCACATGGCAGTTTGCCAGCCTCTTGTAAAACTATATACAATGGTCTTACAGAAAAGCTCAGGAGGTCACAAGAAGCATAAACATCACTCTGAAACAGTCTCCCCAGTGGCATAAGTAGGGACTGCAGGGATTTGGATGAAGACAAGGTGACAGCCACTGTGGGGATAAGGAAGGTTTCTGAGATAATGTGTTCAGGAAAGGGCACGCCAGCAAGATGAAAAATGTGTGCTTAATTTGTTCAGCAATCAGGAACCACTGAAGTGTTTGGAAACCTAATCATAAGTCCTGCTTTTCAAGAAAGGTTATGAGTAGTGATCCCTTTCACATAAGGTAAAACAGTAGTACTCACCATTTTACATTTTATAGAAGAGATGCTATTCCAAGTGCATTTTATGAAGTACTTTAAATGCATTGTCCCTTCAGGCTTTACAACACCTCTGTCATCAGTGGATAAATGGGTAGATGGATAGATTGGTGGATGGATGGGTGAATGGATGGATAGATGGGGGGATGGATGAATTGGTGGGTGAGTGGATGCGTAGATGGATGGTTGGAGGGGTAGGTGGATGGATGGGTGAGTGGTTGGATAGATGAGTTGGGTGGCTGGGTTGTTGGGTGGATGGATGGATAGATGGATGGATGGATGGATGGATGGATGGATGGATGGATGGATGCATAAATGCATAGATTAGTGGGTGGGTGGTAGGTGGATGAGTGGATTTAATGCCTGAAATAACTCACAGCTGTTTTATTTAAAACTTTATTTTGCATATATTTTAATAGGACTCAAAGGGGTTAAGCAACCAGCATACAGTCACATGAATGGCTTATGAGAGAGGAAGGACTGGGTTCTTGATGCTGAAACTTTCATGCCTCACTACTTAAGAGTTAGTGCTGATGAGATCTGCCAATTGGTGAGAAAAAGTATCTACTACAAATAAGTGTTTTTATTTAAAAACATATGATATAAAATTCACTTTCTCTCAAAACTTACCAGGAAACATGTATATAACATATAAAACATCAGTCAAATTTTTTAAAGATTGCAACAATTCTAAGTCAAATTCAATCGAAGGGCAATGAGTAAATACTGTCAGGCAACCGATTGGAAGAGAGGAACCCTTGCCGTCATCTTATCTGGAAACAAACTGCTTATCTGAAGATTGAAAACTTTGCTACAGGTGTGAGTAAATTCTGAATATTAGTTTTTTTAATTATCTATGTGCTATTCTACTTATTTTTACCATCAAAAGTATGGCAAATATATTATTAAATTAGGCCAACATTTAATCCAGTCTTAGTTTCAATGTGGAGGTGGAAGGATAAATGCTATATATGCACCCCTGGCATGAGTTTTGAGCCAGAACTTTATTAAAGAGACCAGTGAGTATGACTTGGTTGAGAAGAAGCAGGATGAGGTCTTGCCATTACCCAGGAAACTGGGCTGCTTATACTTCTTGTCTCTGGGAAAATTTTCTTCCCAGATTTTGAATTTAAACCACTTAGTGGAACAGAGAAGACTTCATTGCAAAACAAAACTGGGAAAAATATTAATAACTCAAGAACAAGATTATCCGTGGAGACCAATGTCCATGGGTGATGGCAGCTCAGTGGGTTTGAGTGTTATTTCTGATGACATCAAGGACTAGGTTCCCAAGGAAGGGAACCTCCTCCTCCCACCAACAGAAATACACATCAGTAATATATGGGCCTCTGAGAACTCAGACACAAATCTGGAGAAAAAGGAGGGCCCAGTGGGTTAGGAGAACAAAATGAAATTTAAGGTAAAGTTTAGAAAAAAAAAGTTATTATACTTACACGAACACAAAAGAGACCATCAGATTCCCACCTTTGGTTATTCTCTAGAGCCAAGAGTTTATATCTGATGGATAATCCCACCCTCACTGGCACCCTTCTGTCCTTGAAGTTTGCTCCTGCTGCTTCTCAACCAAACCATACTCACTACTCTCTATAAAAAACATCCTGGCTCAAAACTCGTGCCAGAGTTGTATAAATAACATATATCCTTCTGTCTCAGATGGAACGTAATATTGGATTAAATGTTGACCTAACTTTAATATACCTGCCACAGTTTTGGTAATTGACAAGGTAAACATAAATGCAACCACACGCAGACAATATAGAACAATATATTGAGGGTGGACAGGGTGAGGATGGACAAGGTCTAGGGCACCCATTCCCACTCAACAGAGTCTGCGCTATCTGTCAGTCACAGGTCTTTCAGAATACCCTAGGCCCTAGTCAATAATTGGCAAGCCTCACCAGGAAGTTTCTGGAAGAAAACAAGATGGTCTAAATTAAGCTACATTTCTTAGTCTTGCTGCGATCCTGTGAAGGTAATGGAACTCATAACTTAAAAGGCATGGCTGCACTATTTGACTTGCAGCAGAAGTATCTTTTGACATCTTCAGGGCATCTGGTGATCTTGAGTTCGTTATAGATAACAGCCATACTGTTTTCACTGTTTGTTAGGACATTTTAACCAGAGCTTGAAATGAAAGAAAATGGATTTTGCTAAGTAAGCATGTGCACCTCTACCTTCTCACCACATTAAACAGCAATTAGGTTTTGAGACCCAATGTAAGTAAGTGCAGTAATAACATTTCCCAGAGAAGGACCCAGAACCGCGAGTGCTGAAAATCTTCTCTGGGAAGCCTTTTACTCTCTGCACGGAGTGTCTTAAGGACATTCCATTTCGAGATCTGTTTTCCATGAGCCTTTCAGAAACATTTATGAATTAGCCCTCAGTTTCCTGATTTTCTATCAGCTCTATTTTCCTTAAATGAGAAAAAAAAAGTGGCATTTAAAACTTGCCACATAAAGTCCCCTGGGAAGACCGAAAGCTACATGTTCTCTTTTATTTTGCTGCACACAGAGATGATATGCTGAGGATCAGAGAAAATGAAATCAGTACATGTGTCAGCCATGTAGCAGCAGAAACTTACACTCTGGGAATGATCATATCAGCTAAAGAAATCATATTGTTAAAAAAAAAAAAAAAAAAAGGAAATGAACAAAGGAACCACATCTGAAACCTTTGGAAGAGGGAGGCAGCGCCGACCTGCAATGCATTTGTCTTTCTTTTCAGTTCCCTGACGCTTTTAATGGGCTGCCTGGTGGCGCTTGTGCTAAATTCTGTGCTCCATGCTGGGCTGGGCTTGCTTCCTGCAGACCCAAAACCTATTTCTGTCTCTCTCCACACCTTTTGGGAGGTGCAGGGGATAAAGTTGTTGGCAGGTTGTCCAGCTCCCAGGATGGTCACTGCAGACCCCGCTGCCTTCTTTAGTTGCTCCAGACCCAGCTTAATTTCACCATAGGGTGTGGTGCAAACACAAATGATTTGCAGACCTTGTGTTCCCTGCTGGCTGGTGCTTCCGACATGACTGAACATCTCAACCACAGCAAACTAGTCTGTCACATCCGCATTTGCGTTTGTTTTTCTTTTGTTTGTTTTTACAAAGGTCAGCTGGGAAGTTGCTGGGCCAGGTGATTCTTTGCTGTGGAGATGCCAAGTGCCTTGTGTCTGCAGGGCGTTTAGCAGAAACCCTGGCCCCACCTACTGGATACCAGATCACCGTCCTCCCCAGTGTGACACCAAAAATGTGTCCAGACATTGCCAAATCCTGTCTGGGAGGCACAGTCTCCTACTGGTCCAGAACACAGGCAAACTCATGGCTCAGGATTATCTAATGCAACAAATTATTTAAACTCTGCCTGAAGTGAGTTTGTTGAGCAGAGTAGGTTAAGAACCAACACTGTGTGACTTAAGACGGGTGGTACTTGGGTTTAATATCCACACGACATTATTCAATGTCCAGACCATTTAAAAAGCATAATTTATTGGTGTTGTTAAAAAGACATCTGTCTCCTGAAAAATAAATTCACTTATAAAAGCCATGTGAAAAGAAGCCTAGGCTGGGCACATGCTTCATGCCTGTAATCCCAACACTTTCAGAGGCTGAGGCAGGCAGATCACGAGGTCAAGAGATCGAGACCATCCTGGCCAATGTAGCGAAGCCCCGTCTCTACCAAAAATATAAAAATTAGCTGGGCATGGTGGTGCATGCCTGCAATCCCAGCTACTCAGGAGGCTGAAGCAAGAGAATTGCTTGAACCAGGGAGTTGGAGGTTGCAGTGAGCCAAGACCCCACCACTGCACTCCCACCTAGGCGACAGAAAGATACTCTATCTCAAAAAGAAAAAAAACAATACAAAACAAAAGTAGAAGCCCACAGGAATGCCGGAGCAATAAGTGAATGTGCCACAATGTGATCCACACTGTGCGCGTTTGATCTGTGCTGTACGCGTGTGACCTACACCATGCGCATGTGACTGTGCGCGTGTGATCTATGCCATGCACATGTGACCCATGCCGTGCATGTGTGACCTATGCCGTGCATGTGATCTGTGCTGTATGCGTGTGACCTACACCATGAGCATGTGACCGTGCGCGTGTGATCTATGCCATGCACATGTGACCTATGCCGTGCATGTGATCTGCACTGTGCACAGGGGACCGCGTGACCTACACCATGAGCATGTGACCGTGCGAGTGTGATCTATGCCATGTACATGTGACCCACGCCATGCACGTGTGACCTACGCCATGTGCATGTGATAGCTGTGCATGTGTGTCCTACACCGTGCACATGTGACCATGCATTTGTGATCTATGCCAAGCACATGTGACCCATGCCATGCACGTGTGACCTATGCCGTGTATGTGATCTGCACTGTGCATGCATGACCTATACCATGAGCATGTGACCATACGCATGTGATCTATGCCATGCACATGTGACCCACGCTGTGCATGTGTGACCTACGCCATGTGCATGTGATCTGTGCTGCGCATGCATGACCTACACAATGTGCATGTGACCCATGCCATGCACATGTGACCCATGCTGTGCACGTGTGACCTACGCCATGTGCATGTGATCTGTGCTGCGCATGCATGACCTACCTCATGCACATGTGACCGTGCACATGTGATCTATGCCATGCACATGTGACCCATGCCGTGCACATGTGACCTACACCATGTGCATGTGCACTGTGCATGTGTGATCTACACCATGTGCATGTGATCTTCATTGTGTGAGTGTGTTTGCACCACTAGAAAGGAATATCTGAGCCCAGCCATTGCTAAAACAAGGAGGTTCAGCTGGTTCATGGTTCTGCAGGTTACAGGTTGCACAAGCATGGTACCATGTGCTCCTGGTCTGGGACTCAGGAAGCTTCCAGTCATGATGGAAGGTGAAGAAACAGGTGTTTCTATAGGGCAAGAACAGGAGCAAGACGGCAAGGGGGAAGGTGTCACACTTTTACACAACTAGATCTTACATGAATTCAGAACAAGAACTCACTCTTCAACAAAGGGATGATGCTGAGTCATTCATGAGAATTCTGCCCCCATGATCCAATCACCTCCCACCAGGCATCACCTTCACCACTGGGAAGCACATTTCAACATGAGATGTGGAGAAGATGCACATCCTCACCACAGCATATACCCAGTGAGCACTGAGGGCTCAGCATATATCCAGTGAGTAGTGATGGCTCAGCATATATCCAGTGAGTAGTGATGGCTCTGCATATACCCAGTGAGCACTGAGGGCTCAGCATATATCTGATGAGTACTGATGGCTCAGCATATACCTGATGAGTAATGATGGTTCAGCATCTACCCAATGAGTACTGATGGCTCAGCATATACTTGAGGAGTACTGATAGCTCAGCAACTACCTGATGAGCACTGATGGATCAGCATATACCCGATGAGTACTGATGGCTCAGCATATATCCGATGAGTACTGATGGCTCAGCATATATCCAATGAGTACTGATGGCTCAGCATATACCCAATGAGTACTGATGGCTCAGCATATATCCAATGAGTACTGATGGCTCAGCATCTACCTGATGAGTACTGATGGCTCAGCATATACCCGATGAGTACTGATGGCTCAGCATATATCCAATGAGTACTGATGGCTCAGCATATACCCGATGAGCACTGATGACTCAGCATATACCCGATGAGCACTGATGACTCAGCATATACCCGATGAGTACTGATGACTCAGCATATATCCGATGAGTACTGATGGCTCAGCATATACCCGATGAGTACTGATGGCTCAGCATATACCCTATGAGTACTGATGGCTCAGCGTATATCCGATGAGTACTGATGGCTCAGCATATTACCCGATGAGTACTGATGGCTCAGCATATACCCTATGAGTACTGATGGCTCAGCATATACCTGATGCGGACTGATGGCTCAGCATCTACCCAATGAGCACTGATGGCTCAGCATATACCCTATGAGTACTGGTGATCACGACACCATGCAGCCAGGATGCCCCCATCACATCCTTGCCTCCCTCTCAATCTCTGTGAACTAAGGTAAGCCTCATGGCCGTGGACATGTAAATTTTCACCACTCATCTCCATCAGCCTCTTTGAGTCATTGTGAGGCGGAGTTTCCACTGTGTAAAAGCCCTCTGTCAACTCCACAGCTCTGTACAGTTGGCCACTGTGTATTTGTGTTACTTTTTCTAGTCTTGTGTGTGGCCTGATGAGAAGTGCAGAGTGCCCTGTGTGCCCCAGAGAAGCCTGGTCTCTACTTGAGAAGATCACATTGACAAGAAGAGGAAGCTAAAGGAGTTAAGTGACCCAAGGAGCCCACAGGAAGAGCTGGCAGCGCATGCACCCGAGGGCCAGGCTGGGACCAGGAGAACACATGGGTTCCAGGGCCTGTAGAAGTCCTGTTGGCAGCTACAGACACAAGAAAGCTCACTCCAGCCTCACTGCCACGTGGCAAAGCAGAAATCAGAGAGGAGAAGCAGAGGGAGGTTCTGCTGCAGCGCCACAGCCACCTAGGAATCCCACGGAATAGAGAAGGTGCCTCACAGCAATAAAAACTGGGCTTAAAGCAATAGGAGGTCAGGGAAAGAGGCTGGGGAGATGGTGCTCCCTGTGGTTGCAGGGAGATTAGGCGAGGTGGCAGAACAGAAGTTAAGGGAGTCTGGGGCCATGAGGATGAGGGATGCTGCAGCCTGGTTGCCACTGGCATGAGAGGAGCTGGGCACCCCAGCCCACAGCCCGTGATTATGACACTTTATCCTGATGCTCCCCTCTCAGTCTCACAGGGCCCCAAAGCAGCATGGGAAAAATGGCTCTAAAAGGAGAAGGTTCTCAAGAGAAACTGACACTGCAGGCTTTTGTTCAGACGACAGCCCCAGGGCCTCTGCCCGGGAGCACGGATGTGGTATTCTCAGAGTGCCTGGCACACGGTACGTCCTCAGGAAGATGAGCTGGGGGTGGGGTCACTCCACAGTGTCCACGTCTGCAATGCAGACCCACCCCTGAAGGGAACAAAAGCAGAGATTCGTGCTCTAGTCCTGGCATATTCAGAGAGCCTTTCACGAAGGCTCCTCGCCTCAGAATGACGAGACACAGGGGTGTTTCCTGCGTTTGGTTTTCACTTTTGATGGCAGTATGTAAAGTTAGATTGCAGAAGGAGGTGTTTCGGTTATTTGGAAAATCTCCCGAGTTGACTTGGATGTGGAATACATTAGCAAATAGCGTGTCCAGGAACCTGACCAACCTGAAAAGAACAAACTCATATTGGACATAGACCAGCCTTGAGAAAGAGGAAGGAGAGGCAAGGCCAGACTGCTGCCTCTGGACGGGAGCGGAGGGAGGGCTCCCGTGCCCTCCAAGGCCGAAGAGCACAGTGGCACCCACAGCGTCTGCCCACGAGTCCCTTGCTCGGCGGGAGCGTTGTGAGCTGTGTCCAGAGCTTCGTGGCATCCTGGACAGACCTGCCTCAGATGACTTAGTGAACAGAAAAATTGAGAGAAGAATAGAAATCGTGGTTCACTGTCTTTTACTTCTGATATCATAAAAATAAAAGTCACTTTTTAGATATTCACCATGGCCATTCTTTTGTGAGAAGCTCAATGATAATTGTTAATAAGATATTTAAATTACAAACTCAATTGTTAATCACACATGAAGCATATGTGGGAGCCACACACCCACCTGTGAACATCCCACGCGTGAAGCATGAGCCGTGGACTAGAATGTCCACCTTTGCCAGGGCTGCTCCTCAGCATCAGCTGGGGCCGACTCACAAACCAAAGCTCTGCTCGCACCTCTGTGCAATTCCCCCTGGGCGTGATGGTCGGAGGACACCAAAGCTGACCACAGTTTCAACTCAAGTGTGACAGCTGGACAGAATAAAGTGCTGAGTACGAACGGTCGGGGGTGCACGGGCAATGAGGGGAGCCCGTGCTCACATCTTTATTTGGGTGAGGGTGCTGGTGTCCTGTGGAAAACCCCTCGGCTGGTAGATTGCAGAGAGAAGCCACAGACAGACACTCACAGAGAGAGAAGCTGCCCTCCTCTCCTCCTCAGTGACTCAGACACAGTAAAGAGCAAGAACTCCTTGGGGTGATGACCCCAGGCGGCCATAGGTGGGGTTTCACAGGACAGCTCCCTTGATGCGAGGTGCGGACCCTGCTTCTGGGGTATGTCCTACCCAGGCAGGGAGGCATTTAAAGCAAGGAGGGTTTTGTCAGGTAGCATAGGCTCAGTTTCTCATGAGGCCACAGTCCTTATGCATTCTGGGCCCTCAGGACCCTTTTCATAGAACTTATGTGATAACGGATGCCCGTACTGAGGAGCATTGATGGCACCAGGCCCTTGCTGGCCCTCCGGGTAAACTCAGCCTTGCCAGGCCCCATCCTCTTGGAGAGAGAGAGGGAAGTTGGCAGAGGTGGGCTCAGGTGGCTGGGACACTGTCCTCTCTGTTGCCTGCATTACTGTGTCCCAGAAAGCCCCTTTTCCCCAGGGACTCAAGGGAAACTTAGCCCCGGCTTCTGTCACAACTTGGGGGCAGCCATTGGGGATGCAGCTCTTCTCCACCTCTTGGTCTCTGTTTTTGTCTCTACTAAAGTCTAGGAGGTTTTGTGATGTTTACATTGTCTGATCTTTTTTTTTATTATTACATATCAAAGCAGATTTGAGACCCCTGCCGGACTGGGTTCCCCAGAGATACAGCTTGCCTGGAGGGTGACAATGGGGCTGAATGCCGGATGTGAGAACTTTCTAGTTTGTGACAATCCTTTTAAAAAAGACTGGGGATGATACATTTGAGGGAGACGTACTCTAATGAAAATGCTCTTTAAAAAGATGGCAAAAATAAAATATTTTTGCTATGTTTTTATTACTTTCAGTTCATCCTCTTTAGTTACAGATTTCATGTCTGTGAATTTGCCTACTTATAAAAACCTATTGTAACCTGGAAATCGATGCTTGGGGTGCATTCACAGTTATGAGCGCATCCATGCAGGGGGGCGGAAGCTTGCTGCCCAGCACACAGGGTCAGCTGCAAAAGGGCAGGGCGATGCCGGCTCTCCCGACTTCAGCTCCCAACATAAGCAACAGTCCTCTTCAAGGTCTGGTTGCTGCCGTGTTTGACGCTTTTTGGTGATCCTGCTTCTCACGACAGCCCGCAAGTGCAGTGCCGAGGCTCTGTGCGGTGTTTGTAAGTTCGAGAAGGCTGTGACGTGTGGCAGAGGCCCTCCCTGCAGAAGGGAGCTGCAGGCTGCAGCGTGAGTTCCGTGGTAATGAACCAAACGCACGCACTTTGCCTCACGGCTCTTCACTTTACTGTGCTTCACAGATAGTGTGTGTTTCATGACCTGGAGCTCTGTGGCAACCTGGCGTCAATCAAGCCTACGCATACCGTTTTTCCAGCAGCGCTTGCTCCTGTATCTGTGTCACATTTTGGAAATTCTTACAGTATTTCAAACTTTTTGTTATCATCGTGTCTGCTTTGCTTATCTGTGATCAGTCTTCTTTGATGTTACTATTGTAATTTCTGGAGGGCACCACATACGGCAGCCATCTGAGACGGCAGACTTCACTGATAAACATGGTGTGTATGCTGACTGCCCCCCTCCAGTCATTCCTCTATCTTTCTCCCTCTAAACTGGCTTCCCTGTTCCCTAAGACACAAGAATGTTGAAATTAGGCCACTGAACAACCCTACAGTGACCTCCAGATATTCAAGGAAAGGAATAGCCGCATGTCCCTCGCATTAAATTTAAAGCTAGAGATGATTAAGCTTAGTGGGGAAGGCATGTTGAAACCCATGATAGGCCTAAAGCTAGATTTCTTGTGCCAAACAGCCAATTTGGAACACAAAGTATTCTTGAATAAAAGTAAAGGTGCTGCTTTAGTGAACATAAGAATGATAAATAAAGTGGCCTCATTGCTGATATGGGGAGAGTTGCAGTGGTCTGCAGAGAGGATCAAAGCACCCGCGATATTCCCTTCATCCAAAGCCTAATCTGGAGCAAGGCTCTAACTCTCCTTAATTCTGTGAAGTCTGTGAGAGATGAGGAAGCTGCAGAAGGAAAGTCTGAAGCTGGCAGAGGCTGGTTTATGAGGTTCAAGGAAGGAAGTCATCTCTGTAACAAAAGTGCAAGGAGAAGCAGCAAATGCTGGTGGAGAAGCTGCAGCAAGTTCTCCTGAAGATCCAGCTAAGACCACTGATGAAGGTGGCTACACCAACAACAGATTTTCAAAGTGGATGAAACAGCCTTATACTGGAAGAATATAAGCCACCTAGGACTTTCATAGCTGGAGAGGAGAAGCAATACCTGGCTTCAAAGCTTCTAAAGGCAGGTTGGTCTCTTAGAGATCTCTTCATTGCAGCTGGTGACTTTAAGTTGAGCCAATGTTATTTATCATTTCAAGAAATCCTAGGGCCCTTAATCTACTCTAAATCTACTCTAAATCTACTCTCCTCATGCTCCGTAAATGGATCAACAAAGCCTGGATGACAGCACATCTGTTTACAGCACAGTTTACTAAATACTTTAAGCCTACTGTTGAGACCTACTGCTCAGAAAAAAAAAAAGATTCCTTTCAAAATACCACTGCTGATTGACACTGTGCTGGTCACCCGAGGGCTCTGATGGAGATGTGCAAGGAGATGAATGTTGTTTTCATGCCTGCTAACACAGCAGCCATTCTGCAGCCGAGGATCAAGGAGTAATTTCAATTGTCAAGTGTTGTTATTTAAGAAAAGGCATTTAGAAGGCAATAACTGCCATGGATAGCGACTCCTCTGATGGATCTGGGCAAAGTCAGTTGAAAACTTTCTGGAAATAATCCATTATTGGTGACTCATGAGAGGAGGTACAAATAACATTAGCAGAGGGCTAGAGCTGATTCCAGCCCTCGTGGATGACTTTAGGTTCACTCAAGGCTTCAGTGGCAGATATAACTGCAGATGTGGTGGAAATAGCAAAAGAATTAGAATTAGAAGTGGAGCCTGAAGATGGGACTGAATTGCTCCTCTCTTGGGATCAATCTTGGATGGATGAGGAGTTGCTTCTTAGGGGTGAGCAAAGCCAGTGGTTTCTTGAGATGGAATCAACTCCTGGTGAAGACGCTGTGAACACTGTTGAAATGACAATGAAGAATTTGGATTTACATCACATAAACCCGGGTGATAAAGCAGCAGCAGGTTTTGAGAGGATGGACTCCAGTGTTTAAAGAATTTCTAAGGTGGTTAAAAGGGTCTCAAACAGCATCAAGTGCTACAGGGAAATCTTTGGTGAAAGGAAGATGTGGAAACAGTTTTCCAATAGCGATTTTCCAATAGATATAGAAAACTTCATTGCTGCCTTATTTAAAGAAATTGCCACAGCCACCCAACCTTCAACAAACATCACCCTGATGAGTCAGCAGCCATCAGCATGGAGGCAAAACCCTCCACCAGCACAAAGATGGCCACTCCCTGAAGGCTCAGGTGATCCATAGAATTCTTCAGCAGTAAAGCAATTTGAAATTAAGATATGTGCACTTTTAGACACAATGCTATTGCACACATAATAGTCCACAGTGTCGTGTAAACGTATCATTTACATGCACTTTTTGGGAATAAAAACGTGTAGCTTTCTTTATTGCAGTATTCCCTTTACTGTGGTGGTCTGGTGTGAGCCTGCAATATCTCTGAGGGATGCCTGTATTAAATAGGGTGTGTTTAAACAGAAACACACATAAAACAAGTTTATGTTTTGACTTGTTGACAAAGACGTTGTAAGCAGAGGCTCTCAGGAAACTAAGCCTGCGTCTCCTCCGAAAGCAATGGCTCTGAGTCCTTAATTCCCTTTTGCCCTGGTGTTATAGGATGTGATTCCCATGAATAATGGCAGCGACAATTATACGTATCCCTGTGTATGATAACTGCAGAGGGATGGGACAGGGACGAGCTGAATTCAATTCAGCATAGACTCATTCTAACTCAGACTCTCCCACCTGCCTCATGTCATGTTTGAAGGACAAAGAACAGGAATTGCTACGTCCGGCATGTTTTGTATATCGTCTCACCTAATGTTCCAGGAACTGAATGCAAATGTGTTATTATATGTTTTCACGGCCAGAAAAATGTTAGGTGACTTGTCCAAGACTATTTAATGAATCAGTCGAGGGGAGGGGGAGATAGAGAGGGGAGGAGTGGAAGAAAAGGAGAGAGACAGAGAGAGGGAGAGAATAGCTGAACCAGGTCTGCACCTCCCAGCTCCATTTGCTCCTTCTACTCTGTGCTATTAACGTCTGCCCATCCGTATAATGAGAATATTGGGCCAAATGTGTGTGCAGAGTCCTTCCAGCTCTCATATTTCTGCATTTCTGCTGATGTTTAAGAGTTTCTGCACACGCCATGTCAATGATAGTCATTTTCCATGTCCCCTCCAGGTCCCACCTCCCAACAGCCCTTCATGAAACACTCTCGAGATTTCTACTCCTTTCATTTTGTAGCTTTATTAGGAGAGACCTAAAAAGAGAGGACAGATGGATCTCCTGAGACTCTGCTCCTCCAGCCGTTCCCTACCCAGGCATTCAGTGCTTACAGCACTTTCAGGCACATTAGTGAGTGCTTTGTAAAGGGCTTCTGCGGTCCTTCCTGAAGGATGGCTGTGCGGTTTTCCTTTGCAAGCCTACTTGTAGCTGGTGTATTTAAAATGAGATTGCTTTAACAATAAAGCAAATAGATCCCCAAGATTGCTCAAAGTTAAATTACTTTAGACCTGACCCCCTTATTGTAAATTCCAAATAATAGCACATTTCTGATTTTCTTCCAGGTGTAAAGCCAGAGGGTTCCTTTCTTTTTGTGAAATCCGTGTTTGCAGATGTGTCCTGCTGATGGATCTAACACTATGAGTATCTCACTGTTTATCATAGTCATTATTTGCTAAATGTCTTTTAAAACCTAACAGAAATGATAAAAACTATTTCTTTTGACAAACATACTTTTTAAAAATGCAAAAAGCAGGAAAATGTTTTTTGGTAGGATTCAGTCTGTATTTGTAGAGTACTTGAGAGTGCTGTTTTCTTATGGCTTGATTTAATAAATAAGATAGGGTCTATGCTTTTGCTTTTAATAGGGTACAAACCTCATAAAATTGGTTGTAATTGTTAAGTTCAAATTGCTGATGACATTCTTTTTGAAAGTAGTATTCAGATTAGAAGCGTGGCATCACTTTGGGTACTCTATCCTGAAGCTCACTCAAGTAGAGTAAAATTACATGATGTTTTTTTACTGGAACTTAGAACTGGCTATCCTTTGTTTCCCAGTAAATCAGCCCCTTTTGAATCAGATCTCCTGCTAGTGTGAGTTGGGTGCAGCTGGCCTGCTCCCACCGGCTCCACCCACCTCATCCCCAGCAGGGCCTGGAATTGTCTGACTTCAGGCCCCAGGGGAAGGGCTACATCCACTGGTCACCCTAGTGATTCCCAGGCCAGCAGCCTACTGTGATTTTCAGTCAGGAGCACAGGTCTCACCACCAGGACTGCAAACACCTCATAGAACACTGTCTCATGAAACAGGAACCCTCCTCACTGAATTCCTCGTGCTCCTGGTCCTGTGAGTGGTATTTCCGTGGAGGTCAAGGGCTCACGACTGCCCACAGCATTTCTCACCTGAGACAGGAACCCTCCTCACTGAATTCCTCATGCTCGTGGTCCTGTGTGTGGCACTTCCGTGGAGGAGAAGGGTTCACGACTGCCCACGGCATTTCTCACCTGAGACAGGAACCCTCCTCACTGAATTCCTCGTGCTCCTGGTCCTGTGAGTGGTACTTCCGTGGAGGAGAAGGGTTCACGACTGCCCACGGCATTTCTCACCTGAGACAGGAATCCTCCTCACTGAATTCCTCATGCTTGTGGTCCTGTGTGTGGCACTTCCGTGGAGGAGAAGGGTTCATGACTGCCCACAGCATTTCTCAGTGGTGCCAGTGCTGCTGTCCTGACACATCTTATTTTCCGTTCTTCTAGAGAAAGTGAGTTAGTCATCACCTTCTCTTCTGTGATGTCATGCCAGGGCAAACCAGCCCCTCCACACACCGCCTTTCGCCTGTTGCCGGGTGGCTGTCGCGCTGTATATGGCTCAGTTCTCTTTTGTTATGTCATGCCAGGGCAAACCAGCTCCTCCATACACTGCCTTTCCCCTCTTGCTGGGTGGCTGTCGCGCTGTATATGGCTCAGTTCTGGCGCTGTGATGAGCTGCAGTCATTCACTGCTGACCATATGCTGGCACCTTCCCCGTGCTGTTGGCTACAAGACCTCTTCTTTACCCCTAAGTATCCTGCCAGTTAGATGTTTACACTCATGTGTTACAGGGGAGAGAAACGCTCAGAGAGGCTGACCAACTCAGCTGTGATCACAAAGCTGGTACATGGTCAAGCCCAGGCTGTGGAGCCCCAGGAGACCCTGGTGGTCTTGATAGTTGATGGTTCCCACATTAGCAAGCTGTCACCAACACATTCCGTGCTTAAAAGCCATTATAGATCAGTTTTGAATGCCTCAGTCTTTCATTTCCTTTTCCTTTTGACTTGCTCTGTTTGTTGTATTTCTTCCCAGAGAAGCGCTGGGTCACTCCCCTACAAATGAGTCACGCTTGGATAATAGGAACTACATTGAGTTCAGGGACAGGGAATGTGGTGGTTGTTTTTTTTTTTTTTTTTTTTTTGTTATTGTTGTTGTTTGTTTTTGTTGTTTTTTGTTTTTCTTTTTTTTGAGACGGAGTTTCGCTCTTGTCACCCAGGCTGGAGGGCAATGGCGCGATCTCGGCTCACCACAACCTCTGCCTCCTGGGTTCAGGCAATTCTCCTGCCTCAGCCTCCCAAGTAGCTGGGATTACAGGCACGCGCCACCGTGCCCAGATAATTTTTTATATTTTTAGTAGAGACGGGGTTTCACCATGTCGACCAGGATGGTCTCGATCTCTTGACCTCGTGATCCACCCGTCTCGGCCTCCCAAAGTGCTGGGATTACAGACGTGAGCCACCGCACCCGGCTGTGGTGGTTGTTAAAAACCAAGACTAATAATCACATGTCGTATTTTATTTAGGGACAAGCTCCTATTTAAGAGATTCTAAAATATTTTGAAAAGCCGACCTTGCCTAAGCTGCATGAGATGTTTTTGTTAATTGATGGAGCCCACCAATTTGCCAGATGTTGTGTGCTCTCCTCAGCAGCACAGATGAACCTGCAGGTCCCCTCCTGTGTGTCCTTTCAGGGCTGACCTCAGAAGCCTGACCCGTGGAGCAGGCTCCCTAAAGCTTCACCTTGCCTATTACCTGTGGCAGCCTCGTCTTTCTCCAGTGATGAGAAATTTCCCAGAGAAGGAAAAAGGAAGAACACTAATGGCATTAAGAGTCTTGTAAAATGTGCATATCAAGGCTTTCAGCATATTTGGCATTGCAAACCTATCTTTAAAAAATAAAAGAAGGCAGGGCCAGGTGGCTCACACTTGTAATCCCAGCACTGTGGGAGGCTGAGGCAGGCAGATCACGAGGTCAGGAGTTCAAGACCAGCCTGGCCAACACAGTGAAACCCTGTCTCTACTAAACATACAAAAATTAGCTGGGCGTGGTGGCAGGCACCTGTAATACCTGCTATTTAGGAGGCTGAGGCAGGAGAATTGCTTGAACCCAGGAGGTGGAGGTTACAGTGAGCCAAGATCACATCACTGCACTCTAGCCTGGGCTACAGAGCCAGACTCCATCTCAAAAAAAAAAAAAAAAAAAAAAAAGACAAGCATAGTCTCCAATACGCGAAGTACCTGGACTCCACCTGTTATCAGGAGGTCCCCCATTATGCATACAAGACTGAAAGAGAAACTGAAGGCAGCATCAGGCAGGTGATGAACTGTGGGCTCTGACCGTGGTCCCCAGGGAGTTACATGTGGAATCCTGGTTGCAGGGGACAGTGGGTTCAGCTATGGCTCACATGATTCATCCCTCAGCTCAGAGGGTGTTGGAGCCCGGGAAGTGAGGAATATTTTCTCTTAAAACAATGCTGTTTGACTTCTTTCTCAGCATAATAAATTGATTCTGCTTTGAGAATGCTGTGGCCCGCATGAGGCTGGCAGGGGCATCTGAGGGTCAGGCATTACCAGAGCTGTGAGGCAGGTGCAGCGGCACAGGTGTGGGAAGCCAGCTGAGTAAGAACCAGAAGGAAAAAGAGGAAGCCAAAGGTGTCTAACAAATAAGGAAAGAATCTTCACAAGGGGAAGTTCTGAGAAACTACATAAGCAAGCCCGTTGTGTGAGATCCAATCAGCAGAGAGTGGCTGAGAGCGGAGGCCTGGGGTTTGGCCACGTGGGCTCCATTCCTAGCCTCTGAACCAGCAGCAGGGCAGGCAGATAGCCAGGCGCCATCAGCTAAGGGGGTGATGAGCCACTGGAGGTTGTCACAATTGCAGAGTGATTCTGTATACGAAATGTCTATGGTTTCATTAATTACAAAGTGAGTAGAAATTAAGATGATGGGACAAATGGGCATGATGGCAAGTTGCAGGCTTTCTTCTGCTCCAAGGTTAACTGCCTACTTCTCAGACATTGGCTGTAGCACTTCACCCACCGCCCTCCATAACTACTGTGTACAAGTGTAAAATGAATAGTATTGAAAACAATGTTTAAAATAATATAAATGCATATGCCTTATTATGCGGATTGGTTTAACAGCTCCATGCTTTGACGGAGTGCTCGGTTGACACGGTGTTGATCTTTTATGCTATATTATGTAGATATATTAGTGCATCTCTTACTAACGTAGCGTGTCAGGAAACTGTGAGGTCTGGCACTCCATACACACTGTTCCCTTAATTTCAGTCTTACTTCTTTATCAAGACAGAGGCATGTTATAACCAGGCAGGATCCTAAGAAGTAAGATCACAGTGAAGTATTCCTTTGTTTTTCTTAGAAATCAGAATGACATCCAACAGAAACAATAACAATTGTTTATGGAATTTGGTTTTTTTTGAGACAGAATTTCGCTTTTGTTACCCAGGCTGGAGTGCAATGGCACAATCTCGGCTCACCACAACCTCCACCTCCTGGGTTCAGGCAATTCTCCTGCCTCAGCCTTCTGAGTAGCTGGGATTACAGGCATGCACTACCATGCCCAGATAATTTTTTGTATTTTTAGTAGAGATGGGGTTTCACCATGTTGACCAGGATGGTCTTGATCTCTTGACCTCATGAGCCACCCGCCTCAGCCTCCCGAATTGCTGGGATTACAGGCGTGAACCACTGCGCCTGGCCTGTTTATGGAATTTTTATATTAAATACTAGCAATAGGTTGAGATTCCATTCCCTTCTCCCTGGGTCAAGCCCACCTATGGAGAGGCTGGAAGAAAGGGAACACCCAAACTCTTTCATCATGAAAAAGACATAGGTTGTGGATCAGGAAACCAAGCAGAGACAGAGGGGCCTGAGAGACAGGTGCATGGGGGTCAATTCCAGCACCTGTGTGGGTCGATTCCTGCACCTGTGTGGGTCGATTCCTGCACCTGGTGGGACGGTTCCAGAACCTGTGTGGGTCGATTCTGTCACCTGTGTGGGTTGATTCCGGCACCTGTGTGGGACGATTCCTGCACCTGTGTGGGTCGATTCCAGCACCTGTGTGGGACGATTCCGGCACCTGTGTGGGTCGATTCTGTCACCTGTGTGGGTCGATTCCTGCACCTGTGTGGGTTGATTCCTGCACCTGGTGGGACGGTTCCAGAACCTGTGTGGGTCGATTCTGTCACCTGTGTGGGTCGATTCCGGCACCTGTGTGGGACGATTCCGGCACCTGTGTGGGTCAATTCCAGAACCTGTGTGGGACGATTCCGGCACCTGTGTGGGCCGATTCCGGCACCTGTGTGGAAGCCAAGCTGCTCCAGCGTCTTACCATCTTGGCTCCAGCTAGGGCATGAAACAGTAGGACTCTGTGGATCAAATTCAATTTTGCCAACATTGCTGAGTGTTCATTATGTCCCAGGCACTGAGTGAAGCACTAGGATACTATTATGAATAAGGCTCATTCTGCTTGGCACTTTGAGAAATGTAAAGGGCTACACTATTGGAACATAAACAACCATGACAAATGGCAGAGCATGCCAAGCCTTTGGGAGGTGTCCCACAGGGTGATAAGAATTCAAAGGAGGAGAAACTGTTCTCAGGGTGAAAGGGGACCAGCATTGATGGGGAAGGTTGCATTTGAGACAAGTCTCAGAGTTGAACCGGAGTTGGAGAGACAGAGAAACTAAAGGCAAATCGCCAGGAACATGCCCGTGGAAATGCAGGATGGAAATATTGGGACCACACAGGGACAGGTGCACTCAGCTACTTAGACAGTGGGAGTCTCTAGAGGATTAGGGGCAGGGGAGTAACACAGCCAGCATGCACTGAGTTCAAGGGACTCGCCTGAGCATGTGTGCAGAATAATCAGAAAGCCAAGAGGTATACGCACAGCTCTGGTGCCATCATTTAAAAATGATGGAGAAGGGGGAGACAGTTGTTAGAGAAAAGAAACTGTATATAGGAGGACTGCAGAATTTCACCATGGGAGGGCAGAGGCACAAGGAGAAGGCATGGTCAGAGAAGCTTCCTGACCACAAAGCCTGATGGCCACAACGTGGCCAGAGTCACTTAGAGACGCGGAGGGTGAGGAGGGCTGGCCAGGGGCTGCGGCCTTGGCCTTGTTGCCTCCGATGAGCTTCGTCACATGTCTGTGCCAAGTACATCTGTCAGATAATAACCAGTGTTTCTTCCTCCAACGTTTGCACCAGGCTGTACTGTAGATGATTATTTTACTAATTATTTCCTTTCCCCATTAAATCTTTGTATTCATCATCTGTTTCTGTGTAATAAATTAGTATTTAGTTGCCTAAAATAGCTTGCTCAGTGTCTCACCATTTCTGTGGGTTTGGAATTCAGGCCTGACTTGGCTGGATCCTCCTCTTAGGGTCTCTCACAGGCTGCAGCTCATGGTCACTTGGGACCTCAGTCCCCTCGGGGTTCCAGCAGACCGATCACCTTCTGGCTTATGCAGGGACTGTTGCCCAGACTCAGTTCCTCTGAGGCTGTGGACGGAGCTGCTGCCCCTTGCTGGCTGCTGGCTGAGGAGCCCTTTCCACTCTACCCAGGGCCAGCCAAAGAAAACGCAAGGGGCTGTGGGGAGATGACCTGCAGAAAAGCTCTCAGCGTTTTCTAACCTGATCATGGAAGGGGCATCCCGTCACTTGCTGGTGTATCCTGTTTTTCACACACAAGGCAGTCATGCAGTTATACCGAAGAGAGGCAATTCCACGTGGCATGAACACCAGGAGGTGGAGTGAGCAGGAACTGCAGAAAGATGCCTGCTCCCTTCTTCAGGGCAAGAACTGAATTTTCCATTTCTTATTGGCCCTTTTGATTTATAATAACATGAGTCTAGGAAGTCATCAGCACACTGGCGTATTGATTGAGTGGTCTGCCTCCCCCCTAAGCTCTCTTATTCCCCGTTTCCTACCCACATCCCTGGCACCAGTGCTGGTTTTCTTTTTCTCTTTTGCTCAGTCCTGCTCCTCTCCAAAGTGTCAAATTTCCCACTGCTTTTCCTTGTTGCTGGTCTGAAAAATTGTAAGATTCCAGATTCTGATTAAACCAGTTTCCTATAGAGAGAATAACCTTGCAGGAAAGGTGGCTTGCTGTGGCAGTGGATAGGCTGAAGCAACTGTGACGTTACTGAGTCACTTCAGACCGTGCCATAGATGAGCTCGTCAGTCCTGCAGGCCTTTGTTGGTCCCACCTGGAAAAAGGTGAAGACAGCTGCGAGGCGGGGCTGTCAGATCTCTGCCCATTGGGGCCATTCCTGCACTTGTGCAGGGCATCCTGATGCCAAGCATATTGCATATCAGGAAATGTAACTGGTTGGCACCACTCATCAGCCACTGATTGTTACCCAGGGCAAGAGCCAAGTGGGGGATTGGCATGAGTGAGCACAGGCATAAAGGACTGAGAAAAGCTGCAGCACTTCGAAAGGGCAGATATTTCTTCAAAGCACAAGTATTCCAGCTGGCTTAGAGTGCATTGCGTTTAAACCCGGTGAAGACACCTTCTGCCTCATTCCTAGCAGTGACATTGGCATCATCTTTCTGTGTGAGCTCACAGCTCGTGAGCACCGTCCAGGTCTCTGGTTCTCACGGTGACTCACTTTTCAGAGCCATGCTGAGGAATCACATCATCTCTTCCACTCATTTTCAGGCCCCTTGAGATGCATCTTGACTAGAAGGAGAGAGTGGGGTTGGCCAACAAGATGCCAAGTTCCTCCCAATGTTCTGCTCTAATCAATGAGGAAATTTCTTAGGGAGGTAGACTATGGTGTTTGTATATGTGTGTCCAGCATATCTGAAAGCCACTGGTTCTGTTCCTAATCATGCAAGAGCCTTCCCTTTTCAACTGGGGAAACTTCAAAGAGATTGCCTTGTTTTCTGAAGGGTCGTATAGATCCAGATCTACATATCTCCATAAGAATCTGTGCTATACGAGCAGCATAAAATTCCAGTGCATTACTTCTAGAACTCTGTATCATCACTTTTAGTTCCCATAAAGTGTTTTCTTTTTCTTTTTCTTTTTTGAGACGGAGTTTCACTCTTGTTACCCAGGCTGGAGTGCAATGGCGCGATCTCGGCTCACTGCAACCTCCGCCTCCTGGGTTCAGGCAATTCTCCTGCCTCAGCCTCCTGAGTAGCTAGGATTACAGGCATGCGCCACCATGCCCAGCTAATTTTTTTTGTATTTTTAGTAGAGACGGGGTTTTACCATGTTGACCAGGATGGTCTTGATCTCTTGACCTCGTGATCCACCCGCCTCAGCCTCCCAAAGTGCTGGGATTACAGGCTTGAGCCACCGTGCCCAGCCCCATAAAGCATTTTCACGTGATGCTTTTATTATTATAGATGTTACAATGTTACATGCCGCATTGGGAGGAAAAAACATTCTCAACTCATGACCCTAGAACGCCAGTCAGAGCTTCTGATGTGCGGTTGGCTGAAGGCATGTGACATCTGCCCTTGTCACCTCCAACAGTGTCACCTACTCACATAAAACTTGAAGGAATGAGAGTGTTTGTCAGTGACTTTGAAAAAGACTAACAAATGAATCTGACTTAACTTTTGTGTTACTAAAGTTCTCGTAACTTCTAACAATGTTAATTCAATCCCCGTATCAGCCTTTCCTTTGAAAGCTTGAGCGACTGAACCAAGCTAGCACATCTCAGTTTCTCCATTTGTGAACTGCCCAGGTGTGTACCTAACATGTTATGTAACACTATCTTCTGCTATCCACACGTGGGCTCTGTGTGTGTGTACAGTACGGTGTAGACAGTGGTAGATCTTTCAACAGCCCTGCTGAAGGAGGCTATCATTCTATCAGCCTTTTCGGTCCTCATTCCAACTACGCTTTAAAATAAACTAAGGTATGAAGAGGTCAACGAGAATAATCTCTGGGAGTTTACTTGTGGTGTCCTGCATTTTTCCCGTAGATCTTTCCAGTGAAGCAGGGCAGATTTTCAACAAGCACTTACAAACAATTGAATGACAGGATGGATGAGTGGATAAATGAATGAATACATGGTCTAGCTAATGGCTGGCAGGCAGCAGTAGAATAGGGTGCATTAGTTTGATTTGAGAGCCATTTGGCCTTCCAGTTCCACCATGCTGAGTCCCTTAGTTGTCATATCAGTACCAGTGAGAAAGCAATTTGGTCAGGCCTGCGGAGGCTTCTCAGGGAGGTGCACTTGGCAGAGAGGGAAGTGGGAATCCAGGACTTCCGCCCACTCCTGGAGCACTTATACAGTCATTAATAAATTTTACAAACTAAAACTGCAGATGCAACTAACAGGAGAGATGGCCTATTTCCCTCTGCTCCTCCTACAGTGGAAGTCCATATTTTTCCCTTGGTTGAGAATTATCTTATGTATTATGAAATTCACCCATTTAAAGTTCATAATTCAATGATTTTTAGTGTATCCTCTGAGCTATGCAGCTATCACCATATTCTAATTTTAGAACATCTTTGGCACTCCAGAAAGAAACCATGGACCCATTCATAGTCGCCCTTGATTCTGCCCTCCTGGCAGCTCTTGACTGTTACAATCCACTTTTTGTCTCTGTAAATTTGCCTATTTTGAACACTTTACATAAATAGAATCAAACAATATGAGGGGTTTTGTTGTGATTGACTTCTTTCATTTAGCATAATGTCCATGTAGACATATTTTCACGATCTGAGGAGTGAAATTGCTCTGTCGCCTCTTAAAGTTATGTTTTGCATTTTGAGGAATTGCCAAAATCCTTGTAAAAGTAGCTGCAATATTTATTCCCACCGGCAATGTATGAGAGTTCCAGTTTCTCCACATCCTCACCAACATTTGTTCCTTTCCTTTCTTCTTTTCTTTTCCTTTTTGCCACAGTCACCCTAGTAGGTATGAAGAGTATCTGTTGTGGTTTCTATTTGCATTTCCCAGATGACAAACTGACAAACGATGTTCAGCATCTTTTCATGGGATTATCATCCATGTGTAGATTTTCTCTGGGAAAGTGTCTATTCAAATCATTTGTACATTAGTAAATTATATTGTCTTTTCTTATTGCATTGTAAGGATTTTACATATTCTGCATACAAGTCCCATATGTAATTTGTAAACATTTGTTCTTGTTCTTTTTTTTTTCTTCTGTTTTCATGATGGTGACCTTTGCCAGATCAACTTTTTAATTTTGATGAAGCTAAACTTGTGGGTTTTTTTCTTTTATCCCTTGTGTTTTTGGTGGTGTATTTAGGCTGTCATTACCTAACCCAAGGGCACAAACACTTACTGACAGGTTTTCCTCTAGGAGCTACATAGTTTTAACTTCTGCATTTAGGTCTTTGATAAGTTTTGAGTCCATTTTAGTATATGGTGTGATACACGGCAAATTCATTCATTTCTGTGTGATACCCAGTTGTTCCAGCACCATTCATGAAAAAGGCTTTTGACTTCCCCAAGAAATTGTCCTGAAACTCTTGTCAAAAGTCAGTTGGCAATAAGTGGGATGGTTTATTTTTAGAGTCTCCATTCTGTTTCATTGATCTAAACCTATCCTTATGCTGGTAGCATCCTCTCTCAGTTACTGTTGTTTATTTATTTATTCACGTATTTGTTTATTTGTAGTAGATTTTTAAAATCCAGAAGACTAATTCCTAAAACTAATTTTTTATTCAAGATTTATTTTTTTATACCGGGCCCTTTCATTGCCATGTGAATTTTAAGATCAACTTAACAATTTTATTGAAAAATACTACTTAGAATTTGAATCTGTAGATCAATTTGAGAAGTATTGCTACCTTAATGATGTTAAATATTCTGACCTGTTAACATATCCTTCCATTTATTTCAATCTTTAATTTCTTAAAACAACATCATATAGTTTTTAGTATACATGTCTTGAACTTCTTTCGTTAAATTTGTTTCCAGGTATTTTATTCTTTATGTAAATATTAGTAATGACTTTTTTCTAATTTTTTATTTATGCATCTATTCAATTCTTTTCTTTTTTATTAGTCTGGCTAGCAGTCTATTCATTTTGTTGATCTTTTTTAAAAAACAGCTTCTGGATTCATTAATTTTTTGAAGGGTTTTTTGTGTCTCTATCTCCTTCAGTTCTGCTCTGATCTTAGTTTTTTATCTTCTGCTAGCTTTTGAATTTTTTTGATCTTGCTACTCTAGTTCTTTTAATTGTAATGCTAGAGTGTAGATTTTATTTTTGTATTTTTTATTCTAGTTGTTTTAGTCCATTTGGCATGCTATAGCAAAATATCATAAACTGGGCAGCTTGTAAACAACAGAAATGTATTTTGTACCATTCTGGAGCCTGGGAAGTCCAAGATTAAGACACCAGATTGCTGGGTACGTGATGAAGGCTCATGTCCTCATAGGCAGGCATTTGTCTTCTCACTGCATCCTCAGCTGGTGGAAGGGGCAAGGGTACTTTCTCAGGCCACTTTATATGAACTAATCACCTTCCAAAGACTGCATCCCTGAATACCATTACCTTAGGGGTCAGAGTTTCAACATACGAATTTGGGGAAACACGAACATTTAAATCATAGAACTAATATGCAAAATACAATTGATTAGTGTACCGATATTTTACCCTGCAAATGGGCTGAACTAATTTGTTACTTCTAGTCGCTGTAGCTATTAATGAATATGGGGTATTGATGTCTCCAGTTATTTTTATTGATTGCCTGTTTATCCCTTTATTCTATCAGAATTTGTTCCATGTATTTGGAGCTATACTGTTAGATGCATGTATGTTTATCATTGTTATGTCTTCTTGACTCATTGAAACTCTCCTCATCATAAAATGTCCTTTTTGCTTCTAATTTTAAACATTGGCTTTAGTCTTTTGTGTCTGATATTAGTGTAGTCACTTCAGCTCTCTTTTGGTTATTGATTGCATGGAATATTTTTTCATGCTTTCATTTTCAAATTCTTTGTGGCTTTGAATTCAAAATGTATTTTTAGAGACCATCAAATCATGTTTGTTTCATATCTATTCTCTGCATTTGATTGGGATGTTTAATCAATTTCTATTTAATATAATTATTGATATAATATGTACACCTACAATTATGCAATTTATTTTCTATATATATATATATATATATATATATATATATTACTGGTAAAATATCGGTACACTGATCAATTGTATTTTGCATATTAGTTCTATGATTTAAATGTTCATGTTTCCCCAAATTCATATGTTGAGATTCTAACCCCTAAGGTAATGGTATTCAGGGATGCAGTCTTTGGAAGGTGATTAGTTCATATAAAGTGGCCTGAGAAAGTACCGTTGCCCCTTCCACCATATTCTTGTTAAAAATATCATTCCCAGTACACCCTTTTAGTTCCTTTGTTTTTTCTTTTAATAATTTTAAATTTTTCTCTCATTGATTTTCCTGGAAATTATGATTAGCTGTTAACTTGTAGCAATCTAGTTCAAACTAATACTAACTTTGTTTCAAAAATAGATAAAACCTTAGTTATCATATTCTTCCATTTCCTCCAATTTTGTGCTATTATTGCTATACAAATTACTTCTTTATACCTTATAAGCTATTAGCACAGTGTTGTAATTATTGATTTCTGTTGTCCTTTAAAACATATAGTACAAAAGCATTACAAATGATATGCTTATGCCATCTTTTATAGCATCTATGCAGTTATCCTCACCATTGGTCTGTATTTCTTCATGTCATTTTGTGTGTCCTTTCATTTCAGCATGACAGGCTCCCTTTAGTATTTCCTACACACCAGATCTTCTAGCAATAAATTCTCATTTTTGTTTATCTTGGAATGTTTTAATATTTTAAGAAGAGTTTAGCTAAACAGAGAACTTTATTGATAGTCTTTCAACTCTTTGAAGATGTCGCCACACTACTTTCTCCATAGTTGCTGATGAAAAGTCAAGTAGTAATCTTGTTGAGTCTGCCTTGTAGATAATAGGCCATTTTTTTAATCTTGTACCTTTCAAAAATTTCTTTGCCTTTGGCTTTTGTTAATTTAATCCTGATATCCAGGATTAAATACAGAATCCTTTTATGTATATTCTACTTTGAATTCATTGAATTCCTTAATTGTGTAGGTTAATACATTTCATCAGTTTGAAAAGCTTTCAGCCATTATTTCTTCAAATATTTTTGTCTCCTCTTTTCTTCTCTTCCTATGAATCTTTTACTATGTATAATTGATAGACTTACTTGTGCCCCATAGATCTGTAAGGCTAAGTTCATTTCTAGTTTTTCTCCTGTCTCTGAGACTAAATAGTCTCTATTAGTCTATGTTTAATTGTCTGATTCTTTGTTATTAATGGTCAAACTTGTTATTGAGCTTCTCTAATATACTTTTTATTTCAGTTATTGAACACTTCAACTCCACAATATTTATTTGGTTCTCTATTTTATAATATCTATTTCTGTATTGAAATCCTCTACTTGGTGAGACAAAATTACCATGATTCCCTTGAATTTTTCAGACAGTTTTCTTTAGTTATTTAAACATATTTATAGTAATTGGTTTAAAGTCTTTACCAAGTCCCAAATCTGAGCCCTTCCAGAACATTTTCTGTTAACATTTTTCTCTTGTGTGTGTGTCATACTTTCCTGTTTCTTTGTGTCTCTCGTAATTTTTGTAATGACAACTGTAAATTTTCAGGTGATATGTTATAGAAATTCTGGTGCCAAATTCTTACATCACCGAAGACTTGCTGTTAATGCTGGATTTTTATTGCTACTGGTTTTCTTGTCCTTCTTGCTTCTTATCTAGTTACTTTTCTGGTCTAATTCTGTAGACTTCAAGTATTGTGCATTGTTTGGCTACTGAGTCCTCTGCTACCTTTTTTTAAAATTTTTCTTTCAAGTTCTGGGAGCTTGTAGTTTGTCTGTTTATTGGTTTGTTTTTAAGGTCTGGTTTTGTAGGTGTTATGCCTGGGTCAGAATATACTAGTGGTCGGCCAGTGAATACAGAGGATTTTATTAAATTCCTTTCCTGAGCAGCTTCTACACTCTGCCAAGGGGAACTATGTTGAGAAGGCTTTGCCTTAAACAGCTGGCCCTTTACAGCAGGGCTTAAAGAGCTCATAAAGAGCTCAGAGTTACCCAGAGATGAGTGACTGGTCTCTTTCCCTTCCCATCTTTCCTAACATGCACGCAGCCTTGTAGGTTCCCAAGAGCGTAACTGAGTTTTCCAAAGTCCCCTGTGGTGGTTTATGTTCTTAGGATTTCTTTATTCAACTTGCAACCAGACTGCTATTGGCCCCAACTGAAATCGCAGCCCTGGGCAGCTGGGGTGCTGCTAGCAGTTTGCCATTTTCTCCATGATTCCCTGAAGGTAAGTCTCTTCCTTACTACTGTGCTGACAGAGTCAAATTTCCCAAGAGCTGCAATTTCAGATGAAATATTGACTCTGCTCTGAAGACAGTGCTTTGAATGGAACTCCAAAACCCATCAATTCTTTTTCTTGTTTTCAATGTCACCGGCTTTTGACTACTGTGCCACTCAGCTGGGATAAAGAGGGGGATGGGAATGGCCCCAAATTAAAAAGTCACACTCATTGTCATCCAAAGTCCAGTACTTTCCAGCTTCTCTTGGGTGAATGATTTTCATTTTAATCTGTGGCTTCGATTAATTGCCATAGCTCTGAAGTAGTTGATTGTAATTTTGCCAACCCATAAGCTTTCTTAATTCTCCAGATTTTCATGATTTTTAACAATGTAATTCATAATGTATTTCAGCTGCCTTGAACTATATGTAGTTGAATAACATAATCTTATTCAGCAAAGCTCTGTTCATCCCTCCTGTGATTCTCAGTTTGAAACTCACAGTTCAGTACTTAAGATGACATGTGGCCTTAGATATCTGTCAAATTGTGATAGACTCAGTCTTCCATCTCCCTACAAGACTGAACATTCCTCAGAACCTCTGGTTCATCTTAGGTTTTTTTCTTACATCCACAGCCTCAGATGGCAATTCTTAACCTAGGGACCCCAGAAGACTGAGCATTTGCTGAAAGACACGCACATGGTGAGGGGTCATGTGTGTGCTACGTCTTCCACCCATTAGGAGGAATCAGCTTCATCACATTTCAGAAGGAAGACAGACCCACAGAAGGGTAGAATCCTCTGTTAGAACTTCTATCACGAGAAAAAATAATCCTTTCTTTATATTTCCTCTGCCCCCAAAAGGCCGATGACCATGCCATCTGACAAACAGTCTTTTGCCTGTGATCCCTGTTCCCTCTGCTCCTTTCTGCACTTTGCGTTAAGCCTTCTCTCCTGAAAGGCTCTGTGTCCAGGGGAGTGGTTGGGAGTGTAGACTTGGGCTTGACTGCCAGGTTTGAGACCCAGCTCCACCACCTACTGACCTTGGGGTCGTGGACATGTTTCTTCACCTCACAGTGCCTTGTTTATTTATGTGCAAGGCTGTGATTCGTCTATAAGGACAGCAGTACTGGTGCCTCAAAGGGGTTGTTGTAAGATTAAAAAAGATAATGCCTATCACAGAGTAAGTCATCAGCAAATGTGAGCATTTGCTATTATATCATTTCAGTGCCCAGGTCTCAGAATGTCCTGAACAAACCCCTGCATGAGATCAAAAGTTAACAGACTGACTCCTAAAGTTCCACAACTAAATATGTTTTGTCCATCAAAACCAACATCTCTTATTCTTTTGGGCTGTCTGCATGTCAGTCCAGAAGACGGATTGTTTAATCTCGTGGTCATCTTAGTTCATGTCCACCTCTCTAGCCCTTTTCAGTGTACTCTTTCTTACTCTTTCTTAGCAAATATATACATTCATACACCCTATGATGTATGAGTTTCTTCAAGGCTTAACTGGTATTTTTTTAAATCTCCTAAATAGCCTCCATTTAACTGGTTTTTTAAATCTGTAAATTGGTATCTTTTTCTCTGGAGTTACCTACAATTTATTGTACTTAGTTCTCATTTTGTAATGTGCTTCTTTAGTAAAGGTATGAGCACATGTAATGTGTGTTCCTCCAGGCTCAGACTCACAGTGGGTGTGTTAAGGCAGCCAGTCAGTTTGGTTAGAAAACTTCAGCAGAGTGTCTTTTCTACTAAGAATGACCAGGCACAATTTAAAGGGAAGAATACAATTTTGTATGAAGCCAAAAATAAGAGTGGCATGTTTCTTAAAAATAGGTTAGAAAAAGGATGTTTAACTGACCCAGGCTCTGGAAGATAGAAATGTCTCTATCGCTGCATGTAGAAAAGCTTTCTAATAATCCACACAGTGAAATTATTAGACAATTGATTTATTTTATTTATGTTTTTATTAACATTTTCAGTAGAGCACAGCTCAGTAAACATTGATTGAATGATTTCCTTTGGTTAGGCCTTGTGCCTTGCATGGAGGGTGTAAACCAACCGTATGTGGAGCCTTGATAGTCTTGTGGGTGAGACAGACGATTCCAGCAGAAGACGGGGGTACAGTAAGCCAGGGCCAGAGCGCTGAGGGTGGAGAAAAGCAAGAGCTGAGGCTCGTGCCCTCAGACCGTGAGGAACAGGGAGAAAGTTACATGGCTCTTCTTGAAAATGGAGGGACACCTAAGCTGAGTGTTGAAGGATATGCCAGATAGTGGGAAGGAGAAAGAGCACTCCAAGAGGAAGTCAAATGTGGACATGGGGGTGAAGGGAGCATCATGGCACAGAACACGCAGGGCTTCTTACTGGTGAGAGTACCCACATCCAAGGTACGCACGGGCAGGACGTGCAGGCAGAGAATGCCTGTAGTTGCATGGCGACAAACTTGGACTAGGAGCCAAGGACCTTAGATTTATTTCTTCTGCAGTCCATGGGAACCCAGTAAAGGACTTTAAGTGAGGGAACACTTCATTCTAACATCTATGGCTCTCTCTCCTCTGAAGGAAAGAGGGGAGCCTCTGCAGAGCCATCAAGCCATCACATTAGGATGAAGTCCTCTTACTGTACTTTTCTTACATAAGAGATACAGCAGGCCAGGGAGCGGGTAGGTGGCCCTTGTTCTTCTAGTTGAGAGAAACTGGGGAGTGGGACTAAGGCAGTGTTGGGGGGACGGAGGAGGTGAGATGGTGCAGAAATATAACATAAGTAAGAGGGTGGAGGAGGGAGAAAGATTGATCTGTAATTGTTGCCATGGACTTGATGTTTGTGTCTTCCAAAAATCCTCATGATAATATCCTAACCCGTACGGTGTTGGTATTAGGAAGTTGAACCTTTGAAATGATTAAGGCATGAGGGTAAAGCCCTTCTGAATGTCATTAGTGCCCTTATGAAAGAGGCCCCTGCGAGCTCCCTCCTGCTTCTGTTGTGTGAAGACACTGTCTACAAAGCAAAAGAAGACCCTCAGCAGACACCAAACCTGCCCAAAGCTTGGTCTTGGAGTTTATGCCAGTCCAGTTTCACATTACCTAAGACTGGGTAATTTACAAAGGAAAAAGGCTCACTTGACTTTTTTCACATGGCTGAGGAGGCTGCAGGAAACTTACGATCATGGCAGATGGCAAAGGGGCAGCAGGTACCTTCTTCACAAGGCAGCAGGAGAGAGAAAGGTGAGTAGAGCTTCCAAACACATAAAACCACCGGAGCTTGGGAGAACTCACTCACTAGCATGAGAACAGCAAGGAGTAAACCGTTCCTGTGATCCACCACTTCCCACCAGGTTCCTCACTCAGTACCTGGGGCTAACAATTGGAGATCCGATTTGGGTGGGGACACAGAGCCAAAGCATATCAGAACTGTGAGAGATGAGCTCTGTTATTTGTAAGCTACCAAGCTGATGCTATTTTGTTAGAGCAACCCAAATGGACCAAGTCAAACTTCTTTTTTTCTGGCAGAATTGAGGACAGGAAGAGGATTCTGAGTGATGGGACAGTAGGTAATGATTTACCCAGGTCTAAACATGGAACTTTGAGGCGGCTGTGAGACTTTTTAGTAGATAATTTTAGACATTTGGATTCACAAATATGAAATTCATTGAAGTGCTCAGCGTACATCTAAGAGTTGCCGGCACAGAGGTGGTGGGCATCATCCCACGAAGTGGTACTATTTCCAAGAGAAAATGATAACGGCTAAAAAGACAGTAAAACCTCAGAGAACAACAGCTTCCAAGAGCTCACCAAAGACATAGACAGGGGCTCTGCTGAGCACTGCCTCAGGAGCCAGCAGAGAACAGCTTTCAAACGTGGGGTCATCTGGATCACTGGGCTCCTCTTTCAACAGAAGCTTGACACAGAGTCTTTTTGAGGATGATGTCATAACATAGAACCCAAATGTTAAAAATCTATATTTACAATTCCATATATTTATCTTCCTGCCATAAGTCTCCACCTGGATGTTCCAGAAAATTCAATCATACCGAACTAAAATCCTCTCTTCCTCCTTGACTGCAGCCTTCAGTGCCCCTAGTCTCTGTAAACCTCTGTTCTCAGGCCTGAGTCTGGTTTTAGTCACGGTCACCTCATGGCTGGGTGGCTGCAGCAGCCTCCTAATTCCTTTGCCTTCTTCTAGAATCCTTCCCCTTATCAATTCCCCATTCCAGCCAAAGTAGCTTTCAAAAAATGCAAATTCTATTATCTATCCTTCCATGCTTTGAGATCTTTCATGGTCTGACTTTGGGACAGAGTTCAAATGCTCCTCCCTACCAGTTTATTTTGGCTGTTTCTACTTTCCTCTGTGTCTCAGTATTGGTGCTAATTTTTATAATATTTCTTTTATTTATTTTTTTTAATTTTACTTTAGGTTCTGGGTACATGTGCAGGTCATGCAAGGTGTTGCATAGGTGCATACATAACCAGGTGGTTTGCTGCCTCCATTCCCCCTTCATCTATATCTGGCATTTCTCCCCACATTATCCCTCCCTACCCTCCCCACCCCTAACTGTCCCTCCCCCAGCTCCCCTGCCTGCCACTGCACCCAGTGTGTGCTGCTCCTCTCCCTGAGTCCATGTGTTCTCATTGTTCAACACCCACCTATGAGTGAGAACATGCAGTGTTTGGTTTTCTGTTCTTGGGTCAGTTTGCTAAGAATGATGGTTTCCAGATTCATCTAAGTCCCTGCAAAGGACACGAACTCATCATTTTTTATGGCTGCAGTAGTATTCCCTGGTGTATGTGTGCCACATTATCTTTGTCCAGTCAATCACTGATGGGCATTTGGGTTGGTTCCAGGTCTTTGCTATTGTACACAGGGCTGCAATGAACATGTGTCTTTATAGTAGAATGATTTATAGTTCTCTGGGTATGTACCCAGTAATGGGATTGCTGGGTCAAATGGAATTTCTGTTTCTAGCTTCTTGAGAAATCACCACACTGTCTTCTAAAATTTCTTATCAGTGCCCCACAAACTGAGCACTCAGTCTTTCCAAGGTGAGCCTGTGGCGTCCTGAGCTTCTCTGTATTGTAAAGACATTTATCGTACTGCATGGTACGCACCCATTTGTTTGTGAATGTCACACCCCAGACAGTAAATTTGGTGACTGCAGAGTCACACTTTGCTTTCTCTTTCTTCCCCCGTGCTGGGCTCATAGTAGATCCCACAAATATTTGGTGGATATTTGACCAAATTAATGAATCAGTGATGATTAAACATCATCCTAATCTAACTATTAATGGAGGTCTGCACAGTTTTATTAACCAGTAGATCATATTACTCTGTTCATTTTAAGGTGATAGAACTATATTTCCTTAACGCCTTTCAGAACTCCAATTTGGCTTTTCCCCAATTAGTCGAGATTTGTGAGGCTTTATTACATATTAACATTATTATTTCCAAGGCATAATTCAGAAAGGCCCCAGAGTCAGGGTTTATCTGTACATTGCATTCTTTTTTTTTTTTTTTTTGAGATGGAGTTTCGCTCTTGTTACCCAGGCTGGAGTGCAATGGCACAATCTCAGCTCACCACAACCTCTGCCTCCTCAGTTCAGGCAATTCTCCTGCCTCAGCCTCCTGAGTAGCTGGGACTACAGGCACACGCCACCATGCCCAGCTAATTTTTTCTGTTTTTAGTAGAGACGGGGTTTCACCATGTTGACCAGGATGGTCTCGATCTCTTGACCTTGTGATCCACCTGCCTCGGCCTCCCAAAGTGCTGGGATTATAGGTGTGAGCCACCGCACCCAGCCCTGTACATTGCATTCCACACATGAATATTCAAATGGATATGAAATGGCTTTTCCAAGGACACTCAAATAAGTAATGATGTACATGGAGCTGATATCGATGTCCTGTGCTCAGTCCAGCTGTGGCCCTTTGCCTTTTTCCTAAAATGAATATTTCCATCATTGACATTTTACAATTATTATCAAGTAGATAAATTGTTATAAGTGATGTTGGCTGCTTTAGTATTTTGAGTTTGAGAGAGATGTCGGGATTTGCTGAATGCAGGGCACAGTAAACACTGTCCAGGCAAACACAGTTGTTGGTTCACCTTGCTCATCAGGGGCAAGCAAATTGGGTCAACGTCAATCTCAAAAAGGGTTTGCAACAAAAGTGAAATCTCAGCTCAAGCCAGACGGAACTTGTTCAGAAGCTCTTGTGTCCTGTCACTGCTGTGGGCACTTGGTCATTCCCTGTAAGGCTGTGAGCTGAGGAGCAAGAGTAGCTTCCTCCATCCTGAGTGACCCCACAGCACAGAGCCTCCACATGGGGTGAGGGGTGTTGTCACAACGCGGGAGATTAGACGGTTGGACTGATGGACAAACAGCAGGTGATGGCAACAGGGAAACGTGGGGTGGATTACCTTAACAGGAAACAAGAACTTTTCTTTTGCAAAAAGTGGGTAAGAATGATAAATCTACTGTTACAGCCAATCTCTCTTATTCAAATTAGGCTTCTCCTGTGTTTTGGGGATGTAGTACATTTGGAACAGCAAAAAAGGTCAGGTAGATTTTTGCTTTATTTTTTCTCAGCTTAATGACAAATAAAAACTAAATATACTATTCGTGTAGAATGTGGTGTTTTGACACATGTACACACTGCGAAGTAATTAAGTCAATCTAACAACTCCATCACCTCATATACTTACCTTTTTTGTGTGGTAAGAACATTTAAAGTCTCTTTTAGCAAGTTTCAAGAATTTAATGGATTCTTATTAATTATAGTCACTGTGCTGTGGAGGGGGTCTCCAGACTCATTGGTCCTGTCCAGCTGGAACTTCATACCCTTTGACCAAGGTCTCCCTTTCCTCCCTTTCACACCCTCACCCTGGCCCTGGTAACCACCACCTACTCTCTGCTTCTGTGAGTTCCTCCCTTTCAGAATCCACATATAAGTGACACCATGCCGTATCTCTGTCCTTCTGTGCCTGGCTTATTGTACTTAGAGTAATGTCCTTCAGATTCATCCATATTGTTGCAAATGACAAGATTTCCTTCTTTTTATTTTTAAGGGATGAATAGCATTCCATTCGATGTGTGTGTATACATTGTGTTTTCTTTATTTGTTCATCTGTTGATGGGCACTTAGCTCGATTTCATTCCGTTCCTTGGCTATTGTGAATAGCACTGTGGTGCACAGAGTGGAGCCTGTGTCTTTTCAACATGCTGATTTCATAGCCTCTGGATTGGATGTACACCCGGTCCTGGGGTGGCTGAGTCATGTGGGAGCTGTAGATTGAGGTTTTGGGGGAAGCCCCACACTCTTCTCTGCACTGGCTGCATTATTTCCATTCCCACCAACAACATCTGGAGCTCCCTGCCTCCACATCTTCACAATACTGTTTGTGTTCTGTCTTTTTTAAAAATGGCCATTCTAGCAGGTGTGAGGGGATATTTCGCTGTGGCTCTAATTCACATTTCCATGATGCTTAGTGATGCTGAGCATTGTTGCATGTACCTCTTGGCCATTTTTGTGTCTTCTTTAGAGAAATGTCTATTCGGGCCCTTTGCCCATTAGTAAAATCAGGCTATTTGTTTTGTTTCTATTGCGATTATTTGAGTTTATCCTATATGTGGGGTATTAACACTTCATCAGGCATAGGATCTTCGAGGCTTACACCTGTTCTGTCCGTCCTCTCTTCTCTCTGTTGGTTGCTTCCTTCGCTTTGCAGAACCTCAGTGATACAATCCACTTGTCTGTTTTTGCTTTCGTTGACTGGGCTAGGGTCACATCCAAAAAATCGTTGTTCAGATCAATGTCAAGGAGTTTTCTCCTCATGTGTTTTTCTAAAAGTTTTACTCTGCAGCCCCAGGCTTAAATCTGCCCCAGTCCCAGGCCACCCCCCAATAGCCACAGACTCCAGACACCCGTGGCCTCAGATAAGATGAATTTTAAATTCAGATTCATAGAGAAAAATGTTCTTATCCTATCAGCAAGGAACGGTAATGATAGTTAAGTAACTGTGACTCTCCCCTCCCTTTCTCTCTCTCTCTTTCACATATGCACACACACTCCCCCACACACTTGCACTTATACACATTTAAAAAAAAAACACAGGTGTCTGTGTCAAAAAAAAATACTACTGTTGGATCATTAAAATAAATCAGATTTTATCTTTAAATTAATTTTACATGATTTAGTGTTATTCTAGGTGAGGGAAATACTGTTATCTTTCAGGTATTTTCCTTAAGGTAAGTTGTTTGGCAATATGGTTTTTTTTTTTTTTGAGACGGAGTTTCGCTCTTGTCACCCAGGCTGGAGTGCAATGGCGCGATCTCGGCTCGCCTCAACCTCCGCCTCCTGGGTTCAGGCAATTCTCCTGCCTCAGCCTCCTGAGTAGCTGGAATTACAGGCACACGCCACCATGCCCAGCTAATTTTTTTGTATTTTTAGGAGAGACGGGGTTTCACCATGTTGACCAGGATGGTCTCGATCTCTTGATCTCGTGATCCACCCTCCTCGGCCTCCCAAAGTGCTGGGATTACAGGCTTGAGCCACCACACCTGGCCAGCAATATGTGTATTTACAAAGTGAATAATACATTACATCTATTTTTGTTGTGGATTTAAATGATGACATTTTAGAAATTTACCTAATATAAAATGTGCAGGGAAGATGGCTTACTGTCTTCCCATGAATCATTTGCAGGAAGCCAATTGTGAACTAGAAGGTACCTGGCCTCTGTTTCAGGACAGGAGGGCCCAGAGGCTCATCTTGCCCTGGCTGACCTGCTCTGTGACCTCCTCCCTGCTTCTCTATGCACCGAGTGTGCTTCTCTGGAGAAGCCTCTAGCCACTGCAAACTCGGACTCTCCTTTCTGCTGGGGGAAGCCCTCTAGGGAAGTGTGTGCAAGTGAGGCTGTGCTGGCGGGGGCAGCAGCTCCTCATGACTCAATGCCCCCATTCCCCCATGTGGATTCTAAAGCATCTCCTCCAAAGCCCTGGGACATCAGCGATCACCACGGAAAGTTCCCTGGACCAGCAGGTTTCTCAGGTTCTTTCACATGTCAGCAGGCTCTGGCACCATTGTCTTGATAGGAAATTAAACATCTAGGAAGCTGTCACTTGTTATCTCTCCAGCATTCGGTATTGTCAGACTTCAAAAAAATGTGATTAATTGGTAGGGGAATAGTGTCTCATTAGGGCTTACTTTGCATTTCTCTGACAATAATTGTTGATTATTTTCCTCTGTACTCATGGTGTGGTGTGGTGTGTGCATTCCCTCTTGTGAAATGTGTAACGTTTTCCACACTATCTTTTATGGTGTTGAGTATGCTTTTGTTTCTTGTCTTTAATGCTTGATATATTCTTCATGTAAATCAAAAATATATCTTCTCCCAGCTTGTAACTTGACCTTCCACTATCCTTAAGATGTTTTTTGATAAACAAATGTTTAATATTAATATTTTCAAATTAACTCATCTTTCCTTTTATAGTCAATGCTATGGGGGTCCTGTTTATCTTTCATTACCCCAAGATCTAAATACATATTCATCTACGTTTTCTGGGAAGAGTTTTAAAGTTCAGTTTTATGTTTTTGTTTTGTTTGTGTACAGACAGGATCTCACCATGTTGCCCAAGTTGGTATCAAACTCCTGGGGTCGAGCAATCCTCCTGCCTTGGCCTCCCAAGGCGCTGGGATTACACGTGTGAGTCAGTGTGCCTAGACCTCAGGCTTAGCTTTTCATGCTTAACTTCATCCGTCTTAAGTATTCTTTGCACACGATGTGAGAATACAGCTTCATCTTTTGCCAGTAATCATTATTTCATTCCATTTATTAAGGAATATATATTTTTAAAATCCTGTGGCATTCCTTCTCTATTCCAGAGTCTTACCACACAATACTCATAGGCCTATTTACGGGTTTTTTAATTGTATGTTGTAGATTAATTTCTGTATCCCAAGCCAACACCACATGGATTTAATGACTACAGCTTCAGAATAACCCTTAATGTCAGGTGCAGCAACCCCCTTTCCTGCTTCTTTTTACAAACGTTGGAGATATTTCCAACCCTTTGCTTCTTCATGTATATATATCAAGCTCCTTACAAATCTCATTCGATATTTTAATTGAAATCACATCATCTATTAATTTGGTGAGGAACTGAGACCCTTACCATGTTAAGTTTTCCTAATCACGACGTGATTCATCTCTCCGTTGGTTCAGGCCTCCTTTAACATCTCTTAATAAAGTTTTATGACTTTCCCTGTGGAGGCATCACACACCTTTTGTTAATGTATTACTGGCTTTGCATTTTCTGAGCTGATGTAAACGCTATTTTGAGTGACTCCTCTGCAATGACACTGACTGATCCTGGCTGCCACTGCTTCCTGAGTGCTGCCATCTGCTCCAGATAGTTCTTGGTCAGTTCTTCTGAGGACAGGATGGAGAAAAGCAAGGGCAGGACCCCAGCGGCAACTCTTCTCCTTTCGCCCACACTTGAAAGGGGCAGCCACTGCCCCTGACCAGGTCACTTTTCATTCCTCTCCACGCCCCACCCGTTTTCATTTCTTGGGCTTGCCCCGTCACCCCTCCTGGAATTGATCTTGCTGTAGAATCAGTAGTTTGCAGGTCAGCACTCTGGTAAAACTGAGAAACAAATATTCATTAAATTCACAATAAATGTACAGAGAATATTTATGAACCATGCTATTTTAATGATGAAGACACTGAGGTTCATAAAGGCCCAGCAAGTGCCTGTGATCACACAGCAGGGAAGAGGCGAGGCTGTTCTTCATGGTCTGTGCTCCTGAAGATGGAGATGCCAGGGGTTCCTGTCTCACTGGAAGTTGTGCTGAGGTTTACAAGAATTCATGTTTACAAAGTTCTTGGAACACACCTGGTGCCCAGGAAGGACATATAAACTTTTCTGTTACCATTATCATTTCTCTGTGCTGATCTTGCCCATAAATATCCAGTTTAATAAGAGAAGTAGGGTGTGGCCCTAACCTCACATGAGATATAATTCTGGTGCCACACTAGAAGTTTAACGTGTTTGATATTTAAGGAATATAGATTACTTTTTTGGAAATTGAAAGAAGGTATTTGAGCTGGGCTTTTTTAAATGAATAAAATTTAAACACTTAGTGGGAAGGGCTGGTGTGAAAAACGTCAGGACGCAAGGAGACAGGAAGACACACTTTTTTTTTTGCAAAAGGATAAATCATTCCTGGAAAACATCAGAATTTTAGTTTTCATGCTGTTATTTTATGCCTAATCTCTTCTTTCTGCTTTAACTCCCAACTTTGATTCTAGATGCTGTGTGTGCATGCATGTGTGTTTGTGTGTGTGCGTGCATGTTTGTGCATGTGTGCATGTGTGTGTGCGTGTGTGTGTGCGTGTGTGATGTGTGCCTGTTTGTGTGCATGTGTGCACATGTGTGTATTTGTGTGTGTGTGTGTGTGCATGTGCACATGCTTTCATGTGTGTGCATGCATGTGTAAGAGAGAGATTGATATGCCCCAGGAAATCAAGTTCCAAAATGAGCAGTACTTTTATAAGTTAATTGTACTTTTATACAATTAACAAATACAAAAACAAAAGCAGTACTTTTATAATTATAATTTATAATTCAAACTCATTGCAAAGAAGTAAGATGTTCACTGAGAAGCGTAGGGTAGACACGGTGTCCCTTTTTAGAACCTTACAGGAAACCATGCCAGGTTACTGAGGCTGGTCATTTCAAGTTAGGGGAGGGTGATTAAAATGGCTGCTCAGGATGAAGAGTTTGAAATGATGAGCAGTTTGAGGCAAGTGATCAATTTAATCAAAGTGCAATTACTCTGGGAAGGCCTGCCTCTTTGAAAGGATTAATGCCTCCAGCAAGGTGAGGGAGGAGACGTGCTGTCAAGGTGTTTATATTGCTATAAATTCTAACTTTGAATATATTTGTGACTTTGTAGGTAGCCATTAATTTTGAATATTATAATTATTTTAAAGTTTTTGTTACTCTTTAATTTGAATAGTGTAGCTACGACTATACTACTGTAACGTGATGAGGTTTTAGAAGTACCCTTAATTTTTTTGTTTTCTTTTTTTTAAACAGAGTCTCGCCCTGTAGCCCAGGCTGAAGTGCAGTGGCGTGATTATGTCTCACTGCAGCCCTGATCTCCTGAGCCCAAGCGATGCTCCCAATTCAGCATCTTAGGTAGCTGGGACCACAGGCATGTGCCACCAAGATGGCTCCCATTTTTATTTTTCTGGAGATGGGTTTTCCCCACGTTTCCTAGGCCAGTCTCCAACTCTTGGTCCCAAGTGATGCTCCCAACTTAGCCTCTCAGATTGCTGGGATTTCAGGCAGGCAGGAGAATCACTACACCTGGTCATACACTCATTTTGTAATTTTGATGTTATTACTTTGATGTAATCAAGTCAGGAATCATTTCATATCCTATAATGAAAATTAATTAGAAAGAGTTATTCCACTGAAAAGTTTACTTTCCAGCAAGCTTCTCTGAAATATATTTACTTCACTAGGATAGAAATATTTTTTCTACATTAATTCTATTAGCTATGTTACCTGTTTCATAACATTGTCAATGATTTCACCTAAACAGCGTCAGAGTGTCAAGAACTTATATTGTCTGTACTTCATAATTTTATAGATTATTGCATGAAAAACTCCCTGAGCAGTATCTTAAAGTCTCCTCTCTGTACGCAGATCCTTTCATTCTCCCTCAGTAAGGTAAGGATAATTATGTCCTTGATGTGTTCACTGCATTTTTATCTCCCGGGAAACCTACACCATATCTCTGTGTCAGAATGTTGGAGTGCTTCCCTCCATCTGATCTCAAAAATGTCACTTCCCCATGTTCTCCTGGACAACTTCTGTCCTGTTAACAACTGGAAATCCTCAAACCTTGCTGGGATGGTGTGGACTCCATTTCACCTGTGGTTAAGATACAGTCTCCCAAGCATGGGACCCAGGGGGTCTGAAGCTAGGACATGTGCCGGCTCCAACTCCACCAGGTCTAGGCACTGACCGTGTGTTCGCCTGGAGTAGCTTCTGTGAATGAAGGGAAATAATGTGGAGCCTGCCCCTCATATGTGGTTTTACAATTGCCATTTTCCATAGCCCCTTTCTCTGGGCTTCTCCCCTCCTCAATTCTGCTGGCAACACCTAAAGAATCCAGATTACACACAAACTGACTTGTGTATCTAAAAAGCTTAGCATTAAACAATGGGCATTAAACAACCATTTGTTGAAGGCTCTCTACCTGAAATTTCTAGAGATTCTTTGTGTGCCCGACCTCATGGCACGAATGTCTAGTGTTGACATCTTGAGTACAGACAGCCTTGAGCGAGGAGACCTGTAGAGATATGCTAGGCATTATCCAGGAAACGTATCTTTTTAAAAATCCAAGTTCGTGTCATCTGGCTCAGAATCCAGTTCTTGCTCTATGCTCTGGGGGCAAGAGCACCCCAGTAAGGAGCCCAGGCAAAGCACACAAAGGCCCCCACAGCTTAGGAGGCCCCTCCCATGTGAAAAGCGTTTCCAAGAGACTTTCTAATGCTGTCCTGTTAAATGTGAACAGATGGAGATCTCCAGATGCTCGCTCACGTCGTCTAATATGAAAAGAACCCAAAGAAACACGCAGAAAAGAAGAAAACAAGACTGTTCGAGGGGAGCAAAGACTTGACCCCTGACGTCGTCCGAGTCACAGGAGAGAAACTACATTGCGTTTGCTGTACGAGAACAGGTTTGTTTTTAGTAGAAGAGGGAGAAGATGCATCGAATAAGAGATCACTTAGAAATGTAAAGAGGAGCGTTGACATTTAAATTTTAAAAATCTCACAAGAAAGGCGAGAAGGTAAAGCAGAGGAAAGACGATTAAAACCGAAAGGCAACGGGATGGAAATAAGAGCAGACGGCCTGTCCAGCCGCTGCGGAACCGCTGGCTGAGTCTGGAAGTTCCAGAGAGAGATCAGAGAAAATGGAGAGAAAACAGCCACTGAAATAAACAGGAAAGGCGGTGGCACTGGAGGAGCCACAGGATGCGTCATATGACAGGAGAAAACAGAGCTCCGCACACCCTCGTCCTGGGGAACAACTCAAACACTAGAAGCAGAGAGAAACGTATGATGACTCTGGGTGTGGGGATCTCGGGGAAAGGATTCAGACAATCCTCAAAAGGTGAGAAGACACGGGAGAAACTCCATCAGACCTCCAGGGAAGTTATTTCTAATCTAGACTCTTTCACTCAGACAAATATTAGTCGGGTGTCAAGACAGAAATAGACATGTTAACATTTAGGAATCATTTTCAAAACATCTCCCAGCCTTTCCGTAGGAAGCTGTGGGATTATGTCTTCCACCAAAAGCAAACAGTCAAACAAAACCCACCAACAAGTAAATCAAGACAGAGGAAGAGGGATGCAGCAAGGAGAGAGATTACAGGAGATGGGGAAGGGACCTGCCCATGTCCAAGGGGCGCCATCACAGCCCCAGTTTCAAGATACCCAGTGTGGACCAGGCCAGATGGCAGGACACAGACGGCTCCCTGAGACCTTATGCGGAACACCAAATTGATGCCTAAACTGTTTTTCCCTACGTTGGGATTGGGAGTTTGGGATGGAGTCATGATAAGGACGTAGGAGAGCAGCATGCGTGTGCACAGACACAATTATTAATTGTGGATGGATCATTATTGGGTGGATAAGGAACATCGCCCTGACGTGTGCTTCATCTGGCAATAGTGTCTTTGTAGTTATGACAGTAAAACATTGCCTAATAATCTAATGTATTGCCCAGTGCAACCATGCTGGGGGCAGAAACTGCAAGGAGGGCTTGGGCGTGGAGCATGATAGC
>CM052654.1:140403700-140430383 GCA_028533165.1 Leontopithecus rosalia
TGTGTCATCTCCACGCATCTCATCATCTCCACGTGTGTCATCCCCACGCATCTCATCATCTCCACACATCTCATCATCTCCACGTGTGTCATCTCCACGCATCTCATCATCTCCACGTGTGTCATCTCCACGCATCTCATCATCTCTTGTGTCTCATTCCGTGTGTCTCATCTGCATAGGTTTCGTCATCATGTGTCTCACCTCCATGTGTCCCACCATCCCCATGTGTATTTGTCTCATCATCTCCGTGTGTCCTTTCATCTCCATGTGTCTCATCTCCACGTGTCTGTGTACCCAGCCTGGCCTCACTGCCTACTTGCAGCAGATGGGTTAAAGATCTGACAATTACATGCCTCAGGTAGGGCTTTGCTTTTTATTATGAATATCAGCCTCATCATTCTGCCTTTTTGTTCTTCTCTAGAGTGGCCACATCTGGTGGAAGAGGAAAAAAATGTAGTTATTGAATTCAGTCAAGTGTTTGCATCTTTGAAGCTATCAATAGAATTCCATCAAGAAAGGTTCCAGTTGGTCTCACAGACGTATGGATATCCGAGGAGCCACCTAAAGGTAAGGAACTGTATGTGGTATTAATACTTCAAGTTTTACCTGCAGATAGGTGTTCTGCGTATATACCTTAAAATATGTTAGTTTGAAAAAGAGTAAATATATGTTTGTGAAGGAAGCAGCATTTTATTTGATATAGAAGACCACACCTCTTGCTTTTAATAAACCATGCAGTGTAAATTCAGGAAGTGTAATCTCTTGGTAAACAAAGACTCAAGTAGTCTTTCGTTATCTAGCTATAACAGCACCCAAAAGAAGAATTTATAAACATACTAATACATTGGTTCACCCTTCAACAGTCATAGAGAAGCTCCTTTGTATAAAGTCCCTTTAAATACAGATCCCTATGTCCATTATTAGTTCTATTTTGGGATATTTTATATTTAAGGAAATTAAGAAAGTCATTAATTAGGGATTCTTTTGCATTGCCAGAGTGCCTGTAGGTTTCTGTCAGTTCCTGTTGATAGACCTCCCTTGCTGCCACTGTGGGCTCTGGGAGTCATGTTCCTCGAAAAACTTCAGGTTGCCACGTTTTATTTTCAAAATAATTGTATTAAAATACACATAACATGAAGTGTACCATTTTCACAGTTTTCAAATGTGTAATTAGTGATATCAAGTGTATTCACATCGTGGTGCAATGGCCACACCCTCCATCTTCAAAAGTTTTTCATTCACAAGCTGAAACCCTGTCCCAATTAAACACTAACTGCTCAGACCTCCCCTGCACTCCCTGGACCCAGCATTCTGCTTTCAGTCTCTGTGAATGTGACACCAGACTTACCTTGTGTGAGTGGTGTACAGTATCTGTTCTTTTGTGACTGGTCTCTTTCACTTAGCATGATGTCCTCAAGTTACAGCCACGTTGCAGAATGGGTCAGAACATCCTTCCTTTCTAAGGCTGAATAATAGTCCACTGTACATCTCAGTGGACGTGTGTGCTGCTTCTACCTCTCAGCTACTGTGAATTATGCTACTGTTAGCTTGGGTGTAGAAATATATATATTTGAGTCCCTGATTTTACATCTCCTGGGCATCAACCCAGAAGTGGGATTGCTGGATCATGCGCATCATATTGTATTTTTAATTCGTTGAGGAAATGCCAGTCTTTTCCATAGTGGTTGCACCACAAAATGGTGCATTATTGCCACAGTTCACAGGGTTCCAGTTTCTTCATATCCAGGCTGACACTGTTGTTTTCTATGGTTTTCTTTTTTAAAAATACTAGACATCCTGGTGGATGTGAAGTAGTATCCTATTGTGGTTTTGATTTGCATTTCCCTAATAATTCATGATACTGAGCATCTTTCCATGTGTTTATGGGACATTTGCACCTCTTCTTTGGAGAAATGTCTAAGTCCTTTGCCTTAATCAGGTTCTTTGTTTTTTATTGTTATTGAGTTGTAGGAATTCTTATATATTATAGCTATTAACTCCTTATCATATGTATGATTTGCAAGTATCTTCTGCTGTTTCATGGGTTGCCTTTCACTTTGTTGGTAATGTCCCTTGACACAAAAACATTTCGTTGTTTTCTTTTATGTTTTGATGTTGCCCAATTTCACTATTTTTTAAATCTATACTTTAGGTGTCATATTTAATCATTCATTGCTGAATTCAATGTCAGTAAGCTGATCCTTCCTATTTTCTTCTAAGAGTTTTGTAGCCTTAGCCTCTGTGTTTAGGTTGCTAACCCATTTGGAGTTTATTTTTTTTTACAGATTTAAGGTAAGAGTCTAACTTTATTCTTTTGCATATGGTTATCCTCTGTGTGTTAAAAAGACTGTCCTTGCCCCACTAAATGGTTATGGCACCCTTGTCAAAAATTATTTGACCATATCTGCAAGAATTCATTTCTGGATACTCTATTCTGTTCCATTGGTCTGTATCTCTGTCTTTATGCCAGTACCACACTGTTTTGATTACTGTATCTTTGTGGTAAGTTTTCAAGTCAGAAAGTATAAAATGTCTGTGTTCTTTTTCAATATAGCCTTTTGGCTATCTAGGGGTCTCTTAAAATTCCATATGAATTTTGAAATAGATTTATTTCTGGAAAAAGATGACCATAAGATTTTGAAAGGAATTGTGCTGAATTTGTAGATCATATGGCTAAGTTTCTTATTGAGGCAGAAACAGGGTTTTTTTTAATACTTGCTAGTAAAGAATTTCTATGTGCAATTTAAGCATGATCATGACTAAATAATTCTTTCTCTTTGGAAAAAAAAAGCTCAGATTTTTACCTCATTTTTCTGAGCCTGGTATGATTAACAATGAGCAATTATATAAGAATATCAAATATAAAGTTTTCTGAAATCTTCCCCAAAGATGAAGATGTTGTTTCTGTTTAGTTTCTTTAAAACTTGGCTTTGTTTTTAAGACTTAATTCTCTAGCAGTAATTTTGAAGGCTTTGTTCTCTAGCAGTAATTTCTAAGGTAGAAAGTCAACAATGGCATGGGATGTTCCACCTAATCTCGGCGATGGAAGGTACCCCAGCGTCTAGGGGTTTATTGTTCATGACAAGAGACTAGAAAATATCCAAGCTTAGAGACTTAGATGTGTTAGGCATCATCCAACACCACTGTGAATACTAACAGTGCAGAGAGGCTTGGAGCACATGTTTAATTCCCCAACTGTGTCCATTTGTAGATCATAAAACTTATCACTCATAGAGCCCTATACCATAGGCACCAGCACTGGGCAACCACGAACCCTTTCTGCAAGGAAGCATGACTATTACTCCCTCTTTAGAGGTCAGTAAAGGGAAGATCACAGAGCTTAGGTGACTAACCTAAGATAACATAATTAATAAGCAGCCAGGATGGGACCTGAACCATGCCTAACTGTCCTGGAAAGAAGGCTAGTGTACAATGTGGTGGGAAGGAATGATGTTTGAGGATTTAGACTTAACACAAATCAGGAACTCCCAGAAGCCTTTAATTTCGGTTCTTAATTCAAGCCTTAAGAAAACTATTCAAATATTAGCACTTAGAAACGACATGACAAAAGTCTCACTCAAAGAACCGACTTTGTTTTTGCCACTGCCCTTTCCCGCCACCAGTACTAAGCAATGAGTGGGTATTTATCATTCGTTCATCATTCTCTCGTGCTTTCAACAGTGCCAAGTACCTGTTTTGTGCCAGGAACTCTTGTGTCTGTATGTATGAAAATAAATGAGATGCAGTCCTTACCCTCAAAGACTTTGCACATTGAACAGACATCAGGCATGGAGAGGACTATAGGAAGGCTAGACCGTAGTCTTTCCCTTAGTGCAAAATGTGTGTCTTACTCCTTTCTGCGTTCCAGAGCTGGGCATGTTTTCTGGGCCGTATTAAGTACTCAGTCACATCTCAGTGAATCCACAGAGGTCTGTGCAATCTGTTGAGGAGGACACAGAAGAGATCTTAATTGGGAGCAGAGGAATCCAAGAGAACTTTGCAGAGGGGAGATCACCCCAACAGTGGTTCTTTAAAGATTAGTTTATTAGATGAATAAATTTGGAAATGGCTGGCTTGAGAGAAGGAAAATACAAAACTCAGAGATGGGAAGCGTCAATTAATGGGTGTGAAAAACTATTCAGTTGTCACGTACAGCTACATGTTAGGACAAAGGGATTAGCTCCTCAAGGCTTAGGTTTGGTGCTTATAAAGTAAGCATGGGTACTGTCTGCATTCTGTGGTCCATAGGAGACAGAATGGGAGGTGGCTCTACTTCTCACCTTATCAGACGGTACATAGAACAGAATGATCCTCTGTAAGAAGTTGCATGCCTCCTCTCAGTCCTTGAAATTGATGACTAGTTTCTTTCACTCATCTGCCTGCCATTCTTTCTGCCCCCAACGTTACTGTCTTCAACTTTCTGGATTCTGTTTTAGTAGCTGTTGTGCAGTTTGTCTAACTGTAGACTCTGGGAATTGTTGTGCTAGTCCTAGCCTCAGATTACAACTCAGAATCAGAAGCACTCAGATGGAAGGACCCTTAGCACCATGGCCATGGCAAAGCAGCCCCTGCTGCACTGAAACCCAAGGCCCGCTACCTTCCCTGGCTCACAGCTCCTCCCTCCCCTGCAGTTCTCCCCCAACCGTGTGTCAACTCTTCTGTCTGTGACAGCTAGCTTCCTTTAGCATCTCCACTTACGAAGAACTTGGGGGCTTGATCCTATGGGAGAAATAAAAATGCCAAAGAACAAGATTTAGATTTAGGGCATTTTTCTGTCCTCGTGTGTCCCAATTAGCCGCTGTGATTGCTGAGCCGTGAACACCTGTGGCGCCTCCACAGCTGGTGCTCTAGGAAATCCAATTTCCCCTGAACCAGAGCCCAAAGAGAAAATCACACTCTGCATCCAATTTCCATGCTAAAGACTTTCCTTAAAATAAAATCAATATCTGTTTCCCAGAAAACTACATGAATTGTGTTCTGAATGGTGACTATTTTAAAGAAAAGTATATCATGTGTCCAGAAGGAAAAATCTGCTGAAATAGCTTCAACTCTATAAATCCATGTGTCCTTTGACCCTTTGCAAGAAATATATTTAAAAAGTGAACAAATGTCATTAGGTTTAGTCCTGGAACTGCCAACAATCACTTGTCTTTGGGCAAATCTCTACAAAATATTCATTCCTTTTTCTGTAAAACAAAAATAATTAGTGAAATGAGATGAATATCAAGAACCTAATGTAAACTACAGAAGATGGTGATAGCAGTGAACCATTTACTAAGCATCCAGTCTGTGCCAAGCTTGGTTCTGAAAGTGCCATGTCTCATTTCAAATTCAACAAAGCTAGTATTTTATATGTATGTATTTATGTATGTTAGTGTTCACACTGCTGACAGAAACATACCTGAGACTGGGTATGTCTTTAATAAAAAGAAGTTTAATGTACACACAGTTCCACATGGCTGGGAGGCTTCGCAATCATGGTGGAAGGTGAAAGCCACATCCTATGTAGTGGCAGGCAAGAGAGAAATGAGGGCCAAGTGGAAGGGGAAACCACTTATGAAGCCATCGGATCTCGTGAGACTTCTTAACTACCATGACAACGGTACGGGGGAAACAGCCCTCATGGTTCAATTATCTCCCACTGGGTTCCTCCCACAATGTGGGGGAGTTATGGGAGCTACAATTCAAGATGAGATTTGGGTGCAGACACAGACCCAAACCATGGCTGTCTATCTAAATTCATAATTTATATTAGAAAAAATTAATGTACAGAGAAGCTAAATAACAGTTAATAAATGACACAGATGGAATCCAAATCTATGTAGGCATTTTAACTACAGTGAACTGACTCTACTGTCTCTACAAAGCCATATGCAGATACTATGCATCGTTATTCTTGTGTGTATTTCATAAATATGTATAACATATATCACTTCTGTGCATACATAACACACTGTGTGGATATACACACAAAGAACTTGTAGAGCTGCTATGTTGTTGCCAAATCAAATTGTTTTGCTTTAATGGCTCAGTGCCGTTAATATAAACTTACAGTCATCATCCTCACACATCCTTCCCCAGAAAGCAACCAAATCATTTTGAGTCATGCTTTGTCAAGATCCTCCCTAATTCATGGAAGAATGCTTTTCAGTTGTTTTCATCATGATTCATTTGGGTTGCTTTGATCATGATTTTTATGATTTCATTAAAACAATGTTTATTGCAGTATGATATTATAAAATATAATGGATAGTTAAAAATAAATTTGAGCTTTTATTTTTCTGGCATGTTGTTTAGGAAATAGTAGAACTTTGTATTTCTCATAACTTGTCTTATCAAAGTCACAGACCACACCTGCAGGAGAGTAGGATGGCAAACTGCTCATCCCTGTCCTCCTGTTCTGGGGTGTGCTGGAAACTGCAAATCACAACATCTCCTTCCTCCTCGCTGAGGATGGTCACCTGAAATCACGGGACGCTGTGATGGAAGCAGAACTGGAAAGCAGCATCTGTGGTTCAGGACCATGGACCACTTCGGGGGATTCAGATCTGAGGGGCAGTCAGATATTATCAAGGGATTTAGACCCCAGGGATCCACCCAGGGGGACGGGAGGCAGGGCTTTGCACGAGATGGGTTTCTCTTTGCTTTGCTGAGGGTCCTGCTGCAGTTAGTGGAGTCAGTGCATGGATCAGCTACCTCTGGTGTGTGGCACAGAGGTCCATGGAAGCTTCACACACAAGGATTTTCTACATGAGAATTTCTGAGCTTCAATGCCCTTGTTCCCATTTCCCCTGTGCATAGAAGTAGGAAACTTTCTAAGGCTGAAGTTGTCAAGCGAGGACTGCATTTTGCTGGAGCTACACAAATTCAGATAAATCTTAGAAAGAGGTATCAGTTCCTACCCTCATCAAAATTGTTGTATAAGGTTGTTTCTTTTTTCCGGTCAGGGGAGAAGGGGCTGGAAGACTGTGGAGTGGGCTAAAGTGATTCCTCAGGTTGCTGGCACCAATGGTTCAGAACATCAGACCGTACATCAGGCTATATCTCCCCTTCACAAAATGAGAAGCAGAAACACGGATGGAGCTTGGTGCATGGTGTCTGCGTTAGGGCTGGGTCTCCTCCTCCAGCAAGCTCACAGTCCAAGGTCTGACACACTCCGCAATATACTGGGGACAGCCCCATGCCTTGAAGGAAGACATTTGTGTTCGGCAGCCGTTGCTGGCAAATTGTGCTGTGGGGGTTTAAACTAGATACGCTGTTTACTGTTTTCGTATTTTCTCCTTAGCAGTAGTTTACATTATCTCCTTGAGTTCTAATTTTAAAAGATTATACACCATCATAGTCATAAAAATTTACTATTTTTAGTTTGTTTGGAGAAGCGTATCCTATTTAATTAACTAGCGGAATTTTCCATTTAAGCTTGTTGTATATAAATTTCATTGCTTAGGTCAATAATCCTTCTTAAACATAGTTAGCCATATTTTTATCTTGAAAAATCAGAGTGTTGAGCTTTTAAATTTTCTTCCAAGAAAATAGAAATGTGTGACTTTATTCAATATGCTAAGCCTGGTACAATGTATCTCCCAGAGAATATTAATGTTTAATATATATCGCTTTCTTTTCACTTCTAAAGGAGAATGTTCATGTAGCCCCATTCCACAGAAGGTCCAACAATGGCCATTAAGGGTGACTTTGTCAGGGGAAGCACTTCTTATCAGGTGTAGCATTTTCATTAGTCTTGTGGATTATTCTAATTTGACAGGATACAAGTCATGTTAGCGTTAGTGTCATAGGTATCTTTCATAGATAAATAAATCGGATGTAAGATTTTGGGGTGGGAATTAGTGGAAACTGGCCCAGTGAAATGAAGAGCGTATTTAGGTCCCACATAAGACATTAAACTTTAGTGTAGACACTGCAGAAATGAAATGAATGAATCTTTCTGAGTCTCAGGGTCTTTCAGGACAATGTAGAAAGGTGGAAATTTTAGTGCAGGTATTGTTTTAATGTTGTACTAACAAATAAGAAACCACTTCATTAGAATATAGCATAAATGGGTAAACTCAGTGGCTTATTAGCATATTAACTTTAGCAAATAAAAATATTAACTGAAAACGGGCAGAGGATGGGAAGACACTTCCAAGGACATACAAATGGAATTGACATTAGAAAAGCTGCTCAAACTCATGGCGCCAGCCTCCAAGTGGACACAAATTTATGCAAGAAACTCCAATTAGCACTAATGAGAGTGATACAGGTAGTAGGCAGGTTGATGGCAAAGTATTGGAGAGGAATTATTAGCAGTATCAATGGAGCTCAGAAAGGACGTATCCTCCGTGCTAGTAATTCCACTTCTAGATATTTAGTGTACAATATTCACACACAGGAGAGCAAAGTTGCATTTATAAACTGGCAGCCAGTGCAGAAGCCAAGTGCGTGGCCTCTGACCACAGCTGCAGGAACCAAGGTGTGGCTTCACCCTGGACAAGCTATTGGTCTCTGTGTGCTGTGGTCTCCTTTTCTGTGTGCCAGGAATAATCACAGTGTTTATACCTAAGAGCTGTGGTGAAAATCGATTGCAAGGGTTAAAACGGCACTTGTCACAGAGCAAGCATTTTTATGTTAGAAATGTTGGCTACTTTTACCACATTCATTACACGTCTTGTGTATAAGAATAAGATTCTGGAAACAACTTAAATATTCATCCATAGGACACTGGTGAAATAAATCATTCTTTAGTCACGTAATGGAGCACGATAAATTTAGTTTTTTTAAATGAAGGAGATTACATAAACCTAGCCCAAGATATAATATTAAACAAAATTTTTCAGGGTGAAAAAAATACATGTGATTTGTATATTTTAAAAAGTGTGTGTATATGTAAATGCTTGTCAATGCATTAGACTTCGGACCACAGGAGAGGTTGTCTCAGAGGGAAGGAATTAGGTGTCTGAGGGGAGAAAAAAATGCTTTTCATAGTACACTCTTTAGGCCTTAAGAAAGCTGTAACGGGCCAGGTGCGGTGGCTCACGCCTGTAATCCCAGCACTTTGGGAGGCCGAGGCAGTTGGATCACGAGGTCAAGAGATTGAGACCATCCTGGCCAACATGGTGAAACCCCGTCTCTCCTAAAAATACAAAACATTAGCTGGGCATGGTGGCACATGCCTGTAGTCCCAGCTACTCAGGGGGCTGAGGCAGGAGAATTGCCTGAACCCAGGAGGCGGAGGTTGCGGTGAGCCGAGATTGCGCCATTGCACTCCAGCCTGGGTAACAAGAGCGAAACTCCATCTCAAAAAAAAAAAAAAGCTGTGCCATGTATATGTGCATTCCTTTTTAAAATAAATTATTCGTGTTTGTATTCACCACATATTCATGGAGAGACCATGCGGAAGCCAATGTGTTGAATCTGAAAAGGGTCCCAGAGACACAGAAGGCGACAGTGGCCCTGGAGGAGCAAGGACCCTACAGCCAGTCAGAACATGCACCCTGGCAATGTCGCCAAGACAGACCCACAGAGGACCACGGGGAGGGAGGGATAGAGCCATAATATTGGTGCCAAACACGGGGACACCAGGCCCTCGGAGAGAAGGACGTTGACCTAAAGATCCAAATCGTTCTATTGAATCTGAGAGAGTTGTGGGGAGAGAATCTTCCACCAGCTGAGCAAAGGCACTGAGGCAGAAAAATATAGGTCCTGTTTGAGAAAAAGGCAGTTTGTCTAATTTCTGGTGTAGTCACAGTACAACTGCCTGAGCAGAGGAGAGGGAAATCGAACATTTCATTGCCGGGAACGTGTTTAAAATGCTTTGCATGCTCTCTCAAGAAAATAAAGTACGAGAGTGAGGGTGAGCAAGACAGAATCCCATCCACAGCCTGGGGGTTGTTCATTTTATTTTTCGAATACAGTTTCATAGGCAGGTGGGTGGTTTTGATGATGCTCTCTGAATTATTCCAAGCTCTTGCAGAGCGGAGTTCTGCCCTTCTGTGTGGCTCTGTGGGGACAGCCCTCCCATAGCCTCTCCCACCAGGCCTGCTGCAGGAGGGTTGCCTTTTCAGCACCTTCAGGAAGGGCAGGCAGAATCAGGCGCAGTGCAGCAGTCTGCCTGCGAGAAGCCTGCCCCAGAAACTGTGATGTCTGCACAGTGATGGATGAGGCTCATATCCTTGCCGTTTCACGGGAGATTTACGTGCATAACTCTCATTAGCGCTAATGGGAGTTTCTTGCATAAATCTTGCATGCAGGAAGGTGAGAAAAACAGTTTTCTTCTCTTCCTCATAGATTTTCTGTTTGAGCCTTCGTTGCTTCGGTCTGGGGGCTGGCTCTGGTGTATCATCAGGCGCCTGGCACCTAAACTGCCATTGCTCCTCATCTTCGTGGAAACGGACCGGAGACAGGGTTCTGAGCTCACGCTTTTAAACGCCTCCTACTCCTGCCATCATCCTCGCAAGCACACGTATCCAATTAGTGCAACTGATCCAACAAATTTCCATGTGTCAGTTGTACCTGCAGTGAATGTCATTCTGTTCAGTGATAACAGGGCTTGCATCCCAAAATAGAGGTAGGGGTTGAGGCATGGGGAACACTGAGTCCTTGCTGTGAGCTGAATTATTTTTAAAGTGACTACAGATACCAATCCTTTTTAAAGACGTGGCCTGTATGTGAAGCCACGGTTGGGTTTTGGGGAAGAAGCTGAGCCATGGCCCCCATCACCCAATCGCCATCTCTCCCCAAGGTGGGTAATTGAGGGTCCGTTTATACTATCAATGCAAATATTTAGAAAGACCTAGAGTCATTTCAGAGAAGATGACTGAGATTCTAAGAAGGCTTTGTCTCATGCTGCATCTAAGATGAGAGACTCCAGCATTTCCCAAAGCCCATTGCGGGGTTTTGTGCTGTGGTTTGAATGCATGTCATTGGCCCCTCCCATCATAACACAATTGTGGGTGTCCGTTGCTGGCTCGCAGGAGGTGTTGGTGCAGGAATTTGATACTCTTTACGTTAAACTGCTGATTAAAGTTTACCTTGATAATCTCAGGTACGTTCAGCTCTGACTGAGAATGATGAATGTGGTGTATTGTGACAGAAAGACTTTAATTGTAACTAAAATTGTGCAAAGATTTATAGACAAGTATGAACAGGAGGTAGCGTCTTGCCATTGTGTGTATCCATTTGTGTGTGGCTAACACAGAAATGCACAGGGACCCGTATCTGAGTGAGCCAAGCTAGGTTGACAGAAAATGTATGTGCCTTGATAGGAAAAGAGAAATAACAGCACAACCACTGTAAAACATTCACCCAGAAAGTTTCAACCAGTAAACTAAAAACCAAAGACAACTACCTTTTGAAATTTTTCCTTATGCATTTTTTTCAAAAAACAAATATCTGTTTGAATTCATCTCTGTCAGCCAAAAATGACAAAAATTGTATCTTCCTCTCTAATCCATCAAATTCTCCATCAGTCAAAATGTTGCCTTATGGTTAACGGAGATTATTTTTAAATTAATTTTTATTTTAGTCATGGTATGAACAATTTGAGAATATTTTATGTACCTTATTCATGCATCCACTCACTCATTCAGCAGACATTTCTGGGTTCCTCCAGGGTGGCAGGCACTTCTCCTGGTGTGGGTGGGAGGGGGGACAGAGTAGAACAAAGATGCCACCCTGAGCTCAGGGCAAGGAAGCGAGGGAAGGGAGCCAGTCACCCATGTGTAAGACATGGACCAATCCGGGAGGAGGCCACACAGACAGTGGGTGTGGCTCTTCCCAGGTGTCTTGCAGAAGTGGCCAGGAAGGAATGGAAAGGGAGCTGGAGGCAGGTGGGGCTGGGCTGTCCGGGAATAAAGTAATTAACACACACATTGTAGGGTGTGGCTACAATGTACAATGACTTCCTGTGGTTCTGGGTCCCCTTTCAATTTCTGCCAACGGTGAGGACTGATAACATAACAAGAAATGCCATGACATTCCTATTGTAATTTACTGGTAATTGAGGGTAATATATTAGAACAAGGTTTCTGGAGAATAATTGAATTAGTGTGACTTAATTTAATACAAGAGACAAGGTGGCTGAGGCAGGGGGTCAGGGATTGAGGGGTCAAGAGTCCAGGATTTTGGAGGAATCATCCATAGGGCATGGAAGCCATCAGGAATCTTTGCAGAGTGATTTTGGACACGATAGCTGTGAACCAGGGGCTGAAACCCTCATGGAAGGTGGGTGAGGTTCTGGGCTCGGGGCCACATCCGGGTGTTGCTTTGAGTCTTAGATGAACTGAGCTTCACGGCTGATGAGTTTTAGGGAAACAAAGGAAGACAGGTCCATGGTCCAAGAGCAGGTGTGCCGCCCCCAGGTCAACGCTGCTGGCACCAGGTGAGGGTTGCTGGAGCCAGTGTCAGGAAGACCCTGCTCAGGGGGAAGGGCAGAGAGGAGAGGACATGCGACCCCAGGAGTCTGGGAGGCCGTCACCTACTGTCATGATGTCAAGAATGGACACAGGTGTGCTGAGATCTGGATGCATGCTGGGTGTTTGGGGCTTAGAGACAGTGAGCAGGTGCCCTGCATGGGAAAAAAATAGAGCAGAGAAAAGACCAGGCAGTGGCTCCAACCTCAGGGTGGGTGATAGGGAGGCCGGGACTGTCGGGGCAGGGACAGGTCCTTTGTGAGGTTCTGAGGCCCCTTTTAATTTCTGCCAATGGTGACAAGTGACACAACATAACAAGAAATTTCATGCCATCCCCATTGTAATTTACTATTCATTGAAGGTCACATGTTAGAACAAGTTTTCTGGAAAGTGAATGAATTACTGTGACGACATGTAATACACATAGCATTGCAACTCCGAGTGCAGAAATAGCATAATTGCTTAGGATTGATAAATGTGCTCTATACCACAAGGCTTATTTTAAAGTGATTGCAATTGTCAGAGCTCTTCAGAGATCAGCCGAAAGGTGCAAGACAGATGCTGTTCAGTTTACGGTGGGGTGACTTCCTCATGAACCCCGCAGAAGTCAAAAATACCGTAGCTGAAAATGCATTTAATCCGCGTAACCTGCTGAACTTGATAGCTTAGTCTCACCTGCCTTAAACATGCTCAGAACATTCACACCAGGCTACAGATGGCCAGAATCGTCTGGAAACAGAGTCCATGGCAGAGCATCCGGGGTTCGCCTCGGATTGCAGGGCTGCCAGTGAGCTGCCCAGCACCTCGAGAGAGTGTCTTTCCCTTGCTACTGAATGTCTCTGGATTTAAACAGACCTACAGGAAGCAGGGGGTACTCTGTGCTGTCTACCATCTTGAAAACAAAACTCTACTTGTAAGATTAACTTAAAAAAGGTGATTTGTTTGGTTAGAGAGCTGGGGTGTGGAGAGATGCTCCAGAAAACTATTTCTTTATGAGACTTAGGTACATTTGTGATACAATCTCACTAGAAGAAAGAAACTTGTCCACTGGGAATCTTTGAGTTCAAAGGTTCTGTCTGTGATGGTTAAGTAGGAAGATGGTTGTTGTTACACATTTTGGCTGTATACAGCTACAGGTGCCTGACTTTAAACCATCTGCTTAGGCTACAAGATAGAGGTACCAGGCCCTTCTCTTCTTTCCGGAAAATCCATAGTGAAACCAGAGAAATATGCATCCAGCGAGTGAGCAGAGGCAAAGGGCCCACTGGGGCTGCCATGAGGGAAGGGCTTCTTTGGCAGGGAGGGAGACACCACCAAACGCTCTCAGCCCCAGAAGCACGAGGAGCTGCAACAGAAAATGTTTCTGATGTTTGGTCATTTGATAAGAGACAAAGAATATCTTTGTGAAGTGAAAAGTGACGATAGCGTGATCCAGTTTGCGGTAAATTCCAGTTCACCTTGCGAAGCACTGAGTGGCTCTTTGGGGCACCTCTGAGTAGACCGAGACCCGCAGGCCTCCAGCTTCTCCCTCCCCCAGTAGCTTTCCATCCAAAAGGGGAACACTTTTAAGTGAAAGAAGGCAACTTTCTTCAAGGAAAACACTTTATGTAGGATTTGCCGTTGACTTTGACAAGACTCACATGTGGCGATTTATTGGTCTTCATCAACTTTCGTTAATGGTACATTTATTCCATACAGTTCGGCTTCCACCTTTCCCCAAAGCTGTAACTTAATTCAAAAGTTCAAGTTACTTGAAGCAAAATTATTAATGCATCAGTAATATATTTGTGTATTTATCTGCTAAGTGACGTTTCTGGATAAAACCTCAGGTAGTTTGCAATTTTACATAAATGCATTTTTATAAACAAACATATCTTTCCAGAAAAGGCAGTATAATTTTTAAAAAATTATTTTTCACCGTGAGTCGTCCTGTTTCTCTTTTTGCCGTATTCGAGTTTTCTATTTTTCTGCTTTCTAAGCATGTTGGTTACTATGGAGACGGTGTCAGAATTAGCAGTTTCACAAATGCAAGTAGGAAAGTAGAAACCAGTTAATTATTTATAGTTTTCTAAACTTCAAATGAATATAATACATGAATTTTTAAAAAATATTGACACTTAATAAAACTACTTTTACTTCAAACGTTTAAATAATTACCCCCAAATGACCTCCCCAACAATGATCCGTTCTTCAGGAATTGACAATAAATAAATAAATATTGATACTTTTCCCAAAATATCATGTTCCTAACTTTCCCTGAAAAGAGACCAAGTGTCTAATTATAAGGGCACATTTCAATTTCCATCCAGAACTTTAAAATGTGGATAACAAACTCACTTACAATTCATTTTCCCACCTGAAAACTAATTTCTGGCTGCATATGATAAATCCACGTTGCTATAGGAGGGGGTTTCTGGAGCAGGGGACACCCCGGGTTTGGTCAGGTGGTCGGTCCCCTGCACCAGGCAGAGCCTCACACCAACTCCAAGCACAGACATTCTCAGGACTGAGCGTTGAAGATTCATCTGCATTGAGGATTTCTGTCCCTCCCCAGTTCCAAACTTTCCATCCTGTAGCCAAGGAAACTTGTCATAAGGACAGGTGGGATGTGCACGTTGCATATACATGAATGTATTGGGCACACACAGAAATTCAGTCACTTATCAAGAATGCAGAGTACACACGTACATGGCAGTGTCAAGGGCTGAGGACACATCGCTAGTTTCCAAATGTACAGCGCCAGAAGGACGATTAAACCAGAGCACCAGAACAAATGAAATGAGACTGAAGCAGTAGCGCTGACACACGTCACCAGATGTGATCAGCACATATTAAGATGGGTTCCTAAATGAGGAGAGGATGCTGTGCAAGGGTCCATTCCTAGCTTTGCTTCATTTTTGCAGGCACTCACCCACACACCTGAGGGCACACGCCCTTTCTGTGATCCCTGCCTAATTGTCATGCCTGTGTTCCCTTAGCCACCTTGCTGTCTGCAGCCAGGCATGAATCAGGGTCTCCTGGCTTGATCCGTCTCACACCCCTACAGCGGCAGCCGTTCTACCTGGAACAGCCTTCCTGGCTCCTTCCCAAGTCTCATGACCCTAGTCACGCTCCACTGAGTAAGCTGTAAATGGACAGAGCTGACCCAAGCATGCCACATGCGCTCAGCATCTATCCCCATATGAAGGCACCCTATTCCTCAGCAAAGCCCATCACCAGCCCTCTGGTCAAGTTTTCTGTCTTTGATTTTTTGATGAGTGGAGAACCTGTGACATTCTCTAGGTTCAAAGTCATATCCATTCTTTATCATCTATTGTGTTTCTCCTGAACAAGTCACACGTTTTCACCTTGATAAATTCAACTTTGAACATTCCTGCAAATGGTAAACTTCCCTAACAGTCAGGAAACAAGAGGTTCTGACTAATTTAGGAACTTACCGAACTGAAGATTTGTCCACAGAACACATCAAGGTCATGCGCAGAATTTTTTTTTTTTTTTGAGTGGGTGTCATTTGGTTGGCCTGGCTAGAGTACAGTGGCGCAGTCATAACCACAGCAGCCTCAAACTCCTGGGCTCAAGCAGTCCCCTCCTCAGAGCCTCCACAGTAGCTGAGACACAGGTGCCAGCCACCATGCCAAGGCATATGTAAAATGTTTATAAAACAGTCACTGTGAGACTGTGAGGATCAAATACCACAAAATACGTGAGAGAGTGTTGAGAGCCGTAACGTGCCCCGTAATTATCACTCACCAGTATTCGGAAACATGCGCTTGTGACATTCTGTTCACTCCCGACCGGTCACTGTTGTGCTGACCGACTGCCTTCCATGTACCAGTGCTATTCCACCTACCAGGAAGTTAGCCACATAACACGAGGAGCTGGAGGTGACAGTTCCTCTTTGACAGAGAGGGTGGTCGGTGGCTGAACAGTCACAACTCGGTATGCCAGAGCTGTGGCAAAAGGAGCCATGAACACAGAGGAGGAGGACCAGACACTGGGGGGGCCGTGGAAACAGTGATGCCTGAACATCAGAAGGCATGAGCTCAGAGAGGGGTGAGGGAGCTGCCCATGTGGGGAGCTGGGTTGTGGGCTCAGGTGGCTGACGTGCAGCAGGGAAGAGGCTGCGTGTGAGGGAAGCTGGACACATCCATGGGGCCTCACCGTATGTGACCTTTCAACATGTCTGGGAGTTCGGATTTTGTTCCAGAGGCTGTTGGAACCCACTAAAAATCATTCTAAGCAAACAAGGAATGGCACATTACTTCTGACCAATGACTACACGTGAAAAGTCGATGTGAAGGGGAGGTATGTGGTGGCAGGAACTGCAAGTAGGATATGCTACAGAAATACAGACAAATATGGTGTCCGGACAGGATGAGCTGAACCGGGCCAGTGGAGAGATGCCAGGGAGGCAGCATGGTCCAGGCACTGAGCAATGTGTGGAGGAGGGTGGAGATGCCAGGAAGAAGCTGGGGGAGTCCAAGAACCTGGCTTGATGTTAGGTCTGATGGTGTCATTCGCTGGTGTGGAGAGAAGGATAAGATAACGGGGTCACCTGCAATCAAGGTGTGATTCTACTCAACCAAAGACACACTTAAAATTATATAACGTTAGACTTTAAAGGAATCCCCAAACTCTAGCTATGGAATTCAGCTAAAATAAAATCATAGTGATAAAAAGGGGCATGTTTCTAACAAAGTCAGTCTGAAACAGTGCAGGCCACTCTAATATTCCTGTAAGAGAGGGACGTGTCATGAAATAATGCCATTGAATTCAGCAAGCGTGTGTTGTAATCCCGGCCCTACTGCTCAGGAAATGGTTTCTGTCTGAATGAACCCACACTATGTCCGCGTGGAACGCAGAGTTCACCAAAACATAGCTCTTCCTCTCAAAGAGTTTATAACTGAGCAAGAAAAGCAAGACATGGATACAAAGTAAGTGTTCGTGGAGGCTGGGCAGATTTAGCGCTGGAGGACAAGGGAAGAACAAAGTGATTCCAGGATTCAAAACGACGGTTTGGGATATATTAGAGTTTTGACTCTATTTCAAAACTATAGTTTTTTTTGTTTGGTTTTTTTTTGAGACCGAGGTTTGCTTTCTTGCCCAAGCTGGAGTTCACTGCCACAATCTCAGCTCACTGCAACCTCCGCCTCCCAGGTTCAAGCAATTCTCCTGCCTCAGCGTCCCGAATAGCTGGGATTACAGGTACCAACCACCACGCCTGGCTAATTTTTGTATTTTTAGTAGAGATGGGATTTTGCCATGTTGGCCAGGCTGGTCTCGAACTCCTGACCTCAAACAGTCTGCCCACTTCTGCCTCCCAAAGTGCTGGGATTACAGGTGTGAGTCACTATGCCTGGCCCAAAACTATAGTTTTCTAGAAAGAAACGAAAAGAAAAGAAAAGAAAAGAAAAGAAAAGAAAGAAAGAGAAAGAAAAAGAAAGAAAGAAAGAAAGAAAGGAAAGAAAGAAAGAAAGAAAGAAAGGAAGGAAGGAAGGAAGGAAGGAAGGAAGGAAGGAAGGAAGGAAGGAAGGAAGGAAGGAAGGAAGAAATCACCTGAAACGAATTACTTATTGTGCTGGACAAGAGAGCTACCATCGTAACTGGAGAAAAACAGTGCCTTCAAGTCTCAATAGCAACGGCATTCCCCTGGAGGGCGCCTCAGCTGTGCTCTGTGCTGAGCCATAGATGCAGCAGGAAACAGTGCAGCTGCTATCCCACTTACCATGGAACTTAGGCCAGCAGAAACAGGCGGACACATACAGCAATTGCATGTTATAATGAGAATATTGTGCAGGCAGCAAATCGTGTGGTGAGAAACAAGCAGAATGGCAAATCTAGTGTAAGCAGAGTGCTTTGGAAATGCTTTTCCAAGGGAAAGTGCAGTGAGGCTGGGGTTTAAAGTAAAGGATTTAGCCCTAAGAGGCAGAGGGAACAGGAAGGAGCCTTGGACACCGCCCGCAGGTGTAGTGGGAGACTAGAGACGCCTCTGTTGTTGTTCACTGGCTGCCGGGCATCAGGGAACCAAAGGAGGCAGGAGACCAAGGAAGGGACCGCGTCCGGTAGAGCCTGACCCTGAAGTGCGGTGGCAGCCACTGGTGTCTCTGCAATGCAGAAGCCTGCCGAGGACAAATTTATGTCCTAAGGCTGATGCTTAAGCAGATTGGAGATGTGATTTTTCAGGGACGGGAATGGTGGTGGAGAAACCAGTTGGAAAGCAGCTTCACTTGTCAGGTGAGCAGTTATGTAGCTTGGACTGTGGAAATTGCACTGATCAACAAAGAAGAATTCAAGGTGTGTTTTGAAGATAAAATCATAAAGACTCAGTGATGCCGGGGCTGAGAGGAAGGAAGATGGAAACCGTGTGGATGGGATTCTACTGCCTGGAAAAGAAGACTTCAGAGGGTAGAGATTCTGGGGGGGACATTAGGAGCTCTAGTCTGCACCCACAGCAAGCGGCGGGTGTTCCTGGAGATGCCAGGTGGGTGGGACATAGCTTGGGGGACATGCCTGAACTGTGTCCCTTCGGTGCCCCTATGACTTCCTAACCAACCTCATCGTCAGTAGGGATTGAATGAGAAAACTGAAGTGACCCATTGACAGTAATGAGGCTCCTTGGGCTGCAGTCTGGATGGAACCCAGGCTCCTGGCTGCCACCCTGGCATGTTTTCATCACTTGGGTTCTGGAAATTCAAGTGCATTTATTTGTGGGAGTTACACTGACACTCTCTGTAATGCACCCCTTCGCGTTACCGTGACTTAACTGTGGACTGAAATGCGACTGGGACAGCATGTGGCATCGCAGCCTCACAGCAGAAGCTCCTGCCAAGGGCATAGCCAAGGCACGGCGCCATCCTGTCCCCAGAGGCCACTGGGGCTGCTCCAGATACCATGTCCTTCAACATGTCTGAATGGGGACAAAACAGCTGGGGATTGCCAATCATCTTCCCCGGAGAGTTGATTTAATAGATTCCCCTGCTACACACACCTTTATCGGAATGTAATGACTTCAAATCGAATTTCGTTAGCAAGGTGAAACCCAGATTTTTTAAAAATGTTGGTTCCTGATTTCATCTTTAAATACTGAGGAATGAGATGATTTTCCTCTTAAAGCCAAAGTTCTTTTCAGGCTGTAGCATAGTAAGTGGACGGACCTGGAGTGCCCCAAGGTCACAGCCTGAGTCCTGCCTCATTGCCACATGTTGAGAGGCACTGGTGAGGGGGTGTGGAGAAGGCCCTCCTTCTAGAATCTACTCTGGCTGCTTCACGTTTGACTGTGAAGACCCACTTGCTCTCTGGAGTTAACTCGACCTTTTCGACTCTCCATCCTGAGCGCCTCTCCCAGCCCTTCTTCACGCAAACTTGCCTGCGGCGTCATTTCTATATCACAGCCACTGTGAGGTCAGGAAGATTTTGGACAGCTCTGAGCATCCAAGGTGCCCTGAATCCCCATGACATTGACGCGCCACATCTCTAAACTGTACAGAGAAATAAATTTTAACTTCTGAAGTTAGAGTTGAAATTAAAGTAGATATGGCTGTTGCAGAATATTCAGGAGAGGACCAATAGGTGAAACAGAAGGACTTTATTGAGGTGCCACCAGCTCGGCAGATCAGCACCCCAAGCCTGAGCCCCGAGAAAGAAAATGGGCTCCTTTTTCTATATCCAGGACGATGTAGCAGCTAACAGGTTTACCGAAGCCAGAAACGCATTGTACGTTCTTGGGTGTTATATTTCCCTGTGACCTTGCAGCTGGTCATTAAGAAAAACAGGAGTCTTAAGATGCCTGGGAACTTTGCTGAGAATGTGGGGAGAATGGGTAAGGTAAGTTTTACAGGGAGTTAGGTAATGTTAAGCAGAGCTGTGGGTTAGGTTTTACATTAAACAGCACAATTTACTTTATTTTATAGCAACTACAAATTATAAGGTTTGGTTTTAGTATTATTGCTTTTATTAATTCCCTTCCTCAATGTTCTTTCTTGGAGCTGGTGACGAAGGGTGCATAGTTTCAGAAAGCTGTCCTGTACACGCTTAATACAAATACGAATAAGTGTGTCCTCACAATGTGAGATGCCAGAAACTAGTGCTTTCAACAAAATTCAATACAGACTTTATTAAAACCCGAATCAGTTTTAAAAAGTGAGAAAGAATTAGACCGAGTATGTCTGACCAACAAATTTTACAGCCCTTCTAGTTAGAAGTCAAAACAGATGCGTATTTTAAGGACCACTGGCTGCAGAACTGAAAGGATCATCCACGTATCAGCGTGGACTGAGACTTAATTCCATGTCTCCTATGTTGTACTTACAAGGAGGTTTTACCAGTTAACAAACTTGGTCTCAGGATACTATTGAAGAAAACTGCATTTGTCACTCTCATAATTTCTAAGGATGCAGCACATTCAGCTTACAAATACATGTCTAGTAAAACCAAAAATTAAGTATCTAAAATTGACATGTTTAAATTATAATGAAGTCAACTGCGTTCTCTTACTTATTTTTAAAAACATTTTTATCACTTATTACAACAGCAGGCAAATAATGGGCCTTCAATTTTATTTATGGAATAAAAAACCACATATAACGAATGAATGAATGCTTCAGAGAGAAAATAGGAATCTAAACTTAAAACTGCACTTAAATTTAAAACCCCTGAGCCTGGTACAGTGGCTCATGCCTGTAATCCCAGCACTTTGGGAGGCCAAGGCGGGCGGATCACCTGAGGTCAGGAGTTCGAGACCTGCCTAACCAACATGGAGAAACCCCATCTCTACTAAAACTACAAAATTAGCCAGGTGTGGTGGCACATCCTGTAACCCCAGCTACTCAAGAGGCTGAAGCAGGAGAATCACTTGAACGTGAGAGGTGGAGGTTGCAATGAGCCAAGATAGTGCCACTGCACTCCAGCCTGGGCAACAGGAGCTAAACTCTGTCTCAAAAAAACAAAAATTAAAACCCCTCATGCCTATCACCAGGCCTACAGGAATGCCTCCTTCCTTGGTCTCTGGCCTCATACTTTAAAATATGCTAAATTGTGCATTAGCCTATTGTTACTGTAACTGAAACTCTACAAGAAGGTAAATTCTTCCTGGGACCCCTTACGTTACAGGTAAAGAAGTTACACAAATGACAAGATATGCAAATATACATGGTTAAATATTAGCTATTATTTTTTTACTTAGACAAATATGGTTTTGGTCCATATGGAATGATACACAAGCAATGATAAAATGCCAATAACTTTCTCAATTGTATACAGACTTTTCAGTTTGTAATTTTGAAGGTAATTTATTAAATATATTTTCCACGGGATGCAACCTGGATTATTGTATGCACGTAAGCATAATTTCAAATTCAAGCCATTTCACGTGTGGAAACCTGTATTGTGTGTGTGTGTGCATGTGTCCCTGTGTGTCTGTCATATGCACATCAGTATGGTTTGGCTGTGTCCCCACCCAAGTCTCACCTTAATTATAATGATCCCTAAGTGTCCAGGGCGGGGTCAGGTAGAGATAATTGAATCGTGGGGGTGATTCCCCCATATTGTTTTCATAGTAGTGAATAACTCTCATGAGATCTGATGGTTTTCTTTTCTTTTTCTTTTTCTTTCTTTCTTTTTTTTTTTTTTTTTTTTGAGGCAGAGTCTCACTCTTGTTACCCAGGCTGGAGTACAGTGGCATGATCTTGGCTCACTGCAACCTCCACCTCCCAGGCTCAAGCGATTCTCCTGCCTTGGCCTCCTGAGTAGCTGGGATTACAGACACCCACCACCATGCCCAGCTAATTTTTGCACTTGTAGAAGAGATGGGGTTTTGCCATGTTGGCTAGGCTGGTCTTGAACTCCTGACCTCAGGTGATCTGCTTGCCTCAGCCTCCCAAAGTGCTAGGATTACAGGGGTGAGCCACCACATCCCACCTGTCTACTGGTTTTAGAAATGGGAGTTCCCCTGTACAAGCTCTCTTGCCCACCTCCATGTAAGATGTGACCTTGTTCCTCCTTCACCTCTGCCATGATTGTGAGGCCTCCTCAGCCATGTGGAACTGTGAGTCCATTAAACCTCTTTCCCTTATTAATTACCCAGTCTTTGATATGTCTTTATTAGTGCGTGAGAACGGACAAATACACACGTGCATACGTGTGTGCATATGTGGATGTAAATGTCAGATAGTCATGACTGTCATTCCTAGTCACTTCAGTCCAAATATTTGCCTTGTGTAATTACAGTTCAATAAGAAATTACCTTTCTCTTTCCTATACACTTAGACAAAAGTTCTTTATTCTGAGTGATTAATACCAAGATGCTAAACTGAAGCTCTTTAAGAAGTTCTAGAATATTTGAGTTAAAAAGAACTTGAAAAAGCATTCATCCTAGTACCTAATTTATAGTAAGGAGAAGGAGGCTTGGACCAGGTGATTGTCTCAAAAAAAGGCGCTGTATAACCGCCACCTCTTAGGAGCCCCCAATGCATCCCCTCATTTTCTTGGTTGTGATGCTCCCCTTCTGGTCCTCTTAAAAACAAGTTAATTAACATTTCCTTTGCGTCTCCCGTTGGACGGTAAAACCCTTGAAGATGTAAAGTGCTTCATCCTGACGTCCCTAGTTGCTGGCACACAGGGTGGTTCCCAAGCAAAGCCTGTTGAATCAACGAAAGACGGTTTTATTGACAAATCAAGGTCTGGGGCCATGTCTCTAAACCAAGTCTGATCTTATACTCCTGACAAGAGCAGATTTCAGAACCACGATGCTAGTTTTTATCGCCATATAGAAAATGTTACTTTAATTTTGTTAAATGTCCTCTGAAATTCCACTTTCAAGGGCAGAACTTGGACAAAACCTATCATTTCAGCGTTCTTGCAAGTTTCCCTTTCTTTCCCTACTCCACCACCTCATAGATTCCTAGCCTCCGCCTTGTCTGACCTTCACAATGATGGGACTGTGGACCAGTTACTGTTCAGTCCCTTTAGTTCTGCGCCCAGAGTTTCAGTCCTGTCACTGCTTCAGACATAAGTGTCAGGGGGCACTGGGTGTGAACCCCACCTTCCCACAGCCTCCTGCTCCTTCCACACCAGGCCCCTTCTGCAGAGCCTGAGACTGGTTTGGGCCATGGGGACGTGCTCATTTTCCAACTAAGCCAATCGGTTCCGGCACCAAGCACCGTGCCAGACCCAGAGGCTGGACCGAGGGGCCCATGCCCTTCATCCTCCAGCATGTGCTCTGCTTACCTGAAGTTAGCAAGGCAAAGCATGAGTCAAAAGTTTACAGGCCGAGCATTGCACAGGATTCAAGTAAGCATTGTTCTAAGTAACTCAGCATTATGACCCCACAGATGATAGAACTCACCTCTACAAGACAGCAACATTGTATACGAGGAAGCATCCAAGCAGAAACAATAATAACACAATGGCATTCTTCAGTTTTTACGCTGGCTCGTGGCTCCTGAGCTCTAAAGAAAAAATCACCTTAGCTGCCATGGATAATGAGCCTTCCCTGCAGGAGGCCTTGGCCACTGACAACCTTTCTAAATTGGGCCCCTGCGGAGCCAGGTTGGTCTGACCTTCCTCCCTTGATTACTCAGGCAGGTAAGACTCAGAGATGTCACCGGGTGGCCCAGTATCACCCAGCAATGGAAGCACTAGGTTAGTAAATGTAAACCCTTTGTTAGCTTTGCCAAATTAAACCAGCCTCTTAGAGGGTATTTTTTGGCCATTATATTGTATCTTTCTTGTACATGACATCATTTCTTAATTTGTATTTCTATGATATGTTAGAATAGCCCATTCATATTTGACAGATACTTTTGCTGTATAATCTTGACTACGCTGTTCCACAGTTGGCTTAATTCCCAGAATCCGGTCAGCACGTCCTCCCCGTAAATGCAAGAACGGCCAAGGTCATCAGGCACTGTCTGTGCCTTTTGCCAACAAAACCTCCCTTTCAGTGACCTTTGGCACCTTGTTCAGAACGTGGACTTGCCCAGGTGATGGCCGAGTTTCAGCCCGCTCTGGGCTACACCACAGAGTGGGGCGGTCCGTGTGCCACTGTTGCTGGGCGGGACAGAGCGGGGCCTGGAAGCACTGGCTGGCAGGAGGGTGCTCTCTCTCCCAGGGTGGAGCCCTCCTGACTTCTCCTGGCCGGCTCCAGATCTCCCACCTCCCGATGAGCCTGCCTCTTTCGGGGCAGCTCAGTCTCTGGAGGCGGTGGCTTCACACAGGGAGACATTCTTGGAAGGCTCGGGAGGAGAGGCCAATGCACGGCCCATCTCTCTTCCTCTCCTGCTTTGCCGGAGGTGGTGAGGAGTCCAGTAGAGTGATCCCACCTGTCCCCACCTGGACACTGTGCTTCTCTCGGCCTCACCTGGGGCTCCTGAGCTTGGTTCCGTGGGCTCGACTGGTCGTGACAGGGCCCCACACTCAGAGAAAGGCACCCTGTGGCCTCAGGATCACCCCCCAGAGACGAGCCTTCCACTCCTGAGCAGAGGGGCAGGTTTTCTCAGGACTCGCCATGCCTGGTGTTGAGGGACCCAGCACAGGGCTTTGTGGTATTCAAGAACATTCCACCAGAGAGCAGCTGGGGCGGCTGACTCTGAGGAGTCCTCTGAGGAGTGGGGGCACCAGGCCCCGCCCTGGATGGAGAGGTTCTCTGTGTCCCCTGGGCCTCAGGGAGGCAGGCAGAGGCCGGACTTGGGCACCCCACTCTCCTGCAGTGAACCTCAACCTGCAGAAGAGCCTCCACCAAGGGCATGTCCTGTCTCAGGAAGCCAGCAAGGCCTGAGAAGTCCTTTTCTTACTCAGGCACAGAGCTTGTAGTGGGTGGTGAGCAGTTCACTGCTTGGCTGCTGCTGTTGCTGTGTTTAGCTGAGGGACCGCTTTCTGACTGTGGAACGATTGGGCCACCCTCGGCAAAACCACAGCTCTCAAGCCAGGCCTCCCGCCTCCTTCCTAGGCACCAGTCTTCTCTGGTGTGGGCAGAGATGGGCCAGCCCCACCAAACCTTCACCCATGTCCCGCCACACACCATGGTCACACAGTGGAGGGGACAGACTGGGGCCGCATCACCTAATTTTATGGCATAGGGAAAAGCCAGAGCAAATGTGTTTTTAAATTTTAAAAAAGTGTGTTTAATGGGGACAGTAACAGCTAGGCCACGGTTTTACTGTAATTGTTAAATAAAGCATCAAGCCCTCAACCCCTAACTAGAGCGTAGCACACAGTGGTACCGAGGGAAAGTCTGTCAAGCAGACCCGACCAGGGCGAGGGAACCAGGCTGGCCCTGCTGCTCTGAAGCACCGATCAGGAGGAGGACCTGGCACTGGGTGTTTGGTTTCCTGTTTCTGGCTGAAGCTCTGCCTGTCTTTGTCCCAATCAGGCATGTGACTGATGAGTTCAGATTTTTATTTTGCTTCCTGTACCTTGTTCTGAATATTGAGTTGAAAATGCAATAGGTCACAGTACCTTTATAAAAAATTTATCCAGTGTGCAGGTTTGGGGTGACAGGAATGTTATATGTAAATTTATGTAAATGAATATGCTAATGTCCTGTGTTCTTGCATTGTGTTTTGGTGAGCGTGTCCCTTGTCACCCTGTCACAGGTGAGTCCTCCAGGGAACTGGGAGCACCCTACGTGCTCAGGAAGACTTAGGTATGTTGATTTCCTGGCTGAAAACAATCTTACTGCTTTGTTCAAAGGATCCTGGAAGTTCCCACACCATTCCAGCCGAGGGAAATATCACACACCACTCACCTCCCAACCTGTCCATCTTTTCTATGTGAAAATCACTCTATATGTTTCTTACAGGTGCTAATTTTAAAATAGACTTTGATTCAATAAGTATCATTTGCTGCTGTTCATGTCAGCCCACACATTCAAGGACACCCTGACCCATAAATGGGAAGCACAGTGGAGAGGAAGCTGGCATCCCCCGACTGTAAGGCCATGTGTCACTGTTTGTTCAGGGACTCCCTCCAGGAGAGCAAACCCAGGCAGGGGCCTGCTGCTGTGAGATCCAACTGCTCTATGAAGCCGGAGGCCTGGAGGCAGCACTACAGCCAACCTAGGGAAGCAGCAGCAGGCAGCCAGGGCCCCGCGCCTCCCACCCTCCACCCAGGGCCTCTGAACTTCCATCTGTATTGGGTTTGTCTATAAAAAACACAGAAAATGTCCACGGCGAATAAAAAAATCACTGTATAAGATGATTCAGATACACTGGGGGCAGTAAAAACAGACAGACCCACGGGAACCCAGGAAGACAGATCCATGGGAACCCAGGAAGACAGACCCA
>CM052654.1:140430883-140473280 GCA_028533165.1 Leontopithecus rosalia
GATGGATGGATGGATGGATGGATGGATGCATGGATGATGGATGGATGATGGATGGATGGATGGATAGATGCCTGGATGATGGATGGATGGATAGATGGATGGATGGATGGATGATGGATGGATGGATGGATGAAGGATGGATGAAGGATGGATGGATGGATGGATGGATGCATGGATGATGGATGGATGGATGGATGGATGGATGGATGATGGATGATGGATGGATGATGGATGGATGCATGGATGATGGATGGATGGATAGATGGATGGATGGATGGATGATGGATGGATGGATGGATGAAGGATGGATGAAGGATGGATGGATGGATAGATGGATGGATGGATAGATAGATGGATGGATAGATGGATAGATAGATGGATGATGGATGGATGGATGGATGGATAGATGGATGATGGATGGATGGATGGATGGATGATAGATGATGGATGGATGATGGATGGATGGATGGATGATGGATGGATGGATGGATAGATGGATAGATGGATGGATAGATGGATGATGGATGGATGGATGGATGGATGAAGGATGGATGGATGGATGGATGATGGATGATGGATGGATGGATGGATGGATGGATAGATGGATGATGGATGGATGGATGGATGATGGATGGATGGATAGATAGATGGATTGATGGGTAGATAGACAGATATAGGATTATACTTATAATTTTGTAACCTAATGTGTACTTTTTCAAAATTACATCTTAAGTGCTTAAACATTGCTACAAAGTCTTTTTACTACTTGTTTTACTTGAGGAGGTGAGTTGTGTCTACTGCACCCTGGCTGTGTGTTGAGGGTTTTGTGGATTTTGTCATATAATTCACCCAGCCACCACACAGCAAGGTATTGTGACTGTTGCAGAATGAAAAGCAGGTAGATCCATAGTTCAAGGCGCTGGCTGGAAGCAGATCTCTCAAGCCAGCTTCCTTTTCCAATCAGAGGTCCTCTCCTTCATGCTGGGACATGGGTTTGTTGTCAGTCACAAAGCCCTTCCCATGCCATTTGGTAATTAGATTATGTTCAATTGTCTGTTCTCATGAGTAACTTTTGCAGACCTTAGAAAATGGAGAGTGCTGCAATGAAAGAGGCTAGGATTATAAATCAATGTATTATAAGGGCACATGAGCACAAATGTTCACTGCAGCACTGATTACAATAGCAAAGACTTGGAACCAACCCAAATGCCCATCAATGGTAGACTGGACAGGGAAAATGTGGCACATAAACACTATGGAATACTATGCAGCCATCAGAAATGATAAGTCCTTTGTAGGGACATGGATGAACCTGGAAACCATCATTCTCAGCAAACTGACACAAGAACAGAATATCAAACACCACATGTTCTCGCTCACAGGCAGGTGTTGAACAATGAGAACACGTGGACTCAGGGAGGGAAGCATCACACACTGGGGTCTATTGGGGGGAAATAGGGGAGGGACAGCAGGGGGTAGGGAGTGGGGAGAGATAGCATCGGGGGAAGTGCCAGATATAGGTGATGGGGAGGAAGGCAGCAAATCACACTGCCATGTGTGTACCTGTGCAACAATCTTGCATGTTCTTCACACATACCCCCAAACCTAAATGCAATTAATAAAAAGAAAGAGGCTGGTGCATGTAGGTGAGTGCAGGTACCTGCTGGCCCCACCAGTGTGTTGAGCAGGGAGTACAAGTCTCCAGCGCAACTCTCAGGTGGAGCCTAGGAGTCCATCAACACAGCAGTAGCTCAAACCACGCCCCAGCCTGTGCTGACTGCTCTGCTCGGTGTGAAGCCCCCGGTGACCCAGCCTGCCTCCCCACCTGGCCATCTTTCGGGGGAGACAGCACAGCTGTTGACGTGTCTTTAGACTCAATTATTAGCAAGATTTTAATATCTCCTCTTTTACATTGTAATTTAAGCAGGTAGATGCTTTTAAATTGCCATCTGTGTAGTGAAATCCGTACTAAGAAAATGTGGGTCTACTTTAATTAGCCATGCCCTGGCTGATGGATTTCAGAAGGCCATTGCCCAAACTGGCAGGAAATTCAGACACTTAGATGCATGTACTGGTGGGAACTATGTGGTTTCGTGCCTTCGTGTGATCTAGATCATTACAGATGCATGTGCACACATATGTATTTGTATATTTTTTACTTTTCTTATCCAGCATGCCTGCCTCTTTCTCCCTTTTGATTCTAAATATTATTTTTATCTTTTACTGTCTTCAGAGTTCTTCTTTCACATATGTTTCCCCATTTCCCACAGAAGCTCCCTCATGCACCAGCAGCCACAGAGTGCTGTGATAGAGAAGGGTGCTGGATGCCTGTTTATTTCTACAGAATCCTGCACCTCTGAGGAATTGTCTGGCTTGGGAGCATTTAGAAAAGCAAACAGTTCTGTGGCATCTGTGAGAACTCTCGAGCTCGGTGCCGTGTGCCTCCCCATTCTAATTCTAAAGGGCTTTGCTTTGGGGGCTTAATAGGCAGGAGGAGGAATTTCTGTGCTCGGGTGCAGCCACTTTCTGACCTCTCCGTGTCCTTGCTCTGCATTCCAGCATCTAAGTGCCCCTCTCACCTGGAGTATCACGTGTCTGTGCATGTTTGCCTTTGCTGCCTGGGTGTCTGAGCCCCAGAAAGCAGCGGCTTTGTGTGATTTCATCACAGCTTTGTCTCCTGCCCCCAAACAGTGGGCACGAACAAAGCTCCCAGCAGCTAACTGCTGAGTGCATCCTGGCAAGGCCTTAGCTGACCCAAGATGAATGTGAATCTTCCTTCCTAAGTTGACGTATTATTAAAGGAAACAGTTGATGGTGCATGGACTTTTCAGTTCCAGCACCTCTCTCATGAACTTTCTGTGAAGTTTTGCTTTGTTCTGCAGCACAGTGGCTGCAGCAGACCCCCTGACTTGGGAGTCCTTCCATATGCATGGAGAGACCCAGGCTGGACTCTCACTTTCTGTGGGTTATGCAACGTCTGCAAAAGAGAGGAAGGGAGGCCACTTCACAGCATGGTTGAGGGAAGTGAACACGTGAAATACAGGACAGACCTGCCTGGAACCCAGGACAGAGCGGACAGCTCCTGCTGGCGGGAAGTTCCCCTGCCCACTCCTTCCACTGCCTCACAGGCTTCTCCCTCCACCTTTGCTTCCCCATGTGGTTTTTCCTCTCTCTAAAATGACCGCAAAACCAGAGCAGCTACGAGTCTCCTGAGTTTGCAGAGAACTTTGTAATTCCTATAATGCTTTGCACATTTGCTACTTAATCAGGTGCCCTGATGTGCACTTTGCCTGAAGGCCCAGAGGTGGCCCTTGTAGGATCTTGTTTCACAGCACAGAAGGTGCAGGTGTGGAGGTGAGGCAGCTTTGCCGGTGGCCCAGCTGTGGGATGAGCTGCCTGGCCTCGGTAGCCGTGGCTTCCTTATTGTTAGAGCACGGTGGCAACCACCATGCCAGAACGTGGCCTTCCTGTGGAGATCAGGTGTGGTCAGGACACCACAGGGAAGCATCCTGCCTGCTGCACCTGCACCCTTCTCCTTTCCATCATTACCATGGAGCCCGAATTAAGTCCCCAGAAACTGAGACTCCTCGGAGGCTGTGTGCTGGAAGGCCCCACCCTTGCACCCATTCTCTTCAGCACTGCAGTGCTCCTGAGGCCACGCATCCCTTTGTAAAACCCACACGCTGGAGCTTGTGATCCATCCCACACCAGGATACCTGGTGCTCCAGATACAGGTGCCAGCCCAGCTCGGTAACTTGCATCTCCAATTAGGGCCAACAAGATTGCTGTAAAACACAATTTTGATTTGAAGGCTATGCCACTGCACGAAATCCAACCACCCTTTGTAGATAAGGAGAGAAAAAAAGTCCAAGTGTCTTAATTCAGCGTTCAAAAGCCTTGTGTCTTGACTCACCAAAGCCTTTCTTTCTGGCACAGTCTCTAGCTTCTGCTTTTCATGGGGTGATGTCACCCCTCTTAAGGGGAGCTCCAGTGAATCTTCCCTGGAAACCTGCCTGCTGCATCTCAGCTCCTGGGATCTAGTCCCCTTGCTCACCCCAGCATTGGCACTCACTGCCCGCCTTGCTGGCCATTCTTGGCCTAAATACATCTTATCTGCATTCATTTCTTTGCTTCTGTGAGCTCTGGGCTAAGCACTTAGATTATGAATCAGAATCAGGCAGGGTGCCCATCCGGGATGCCCAGACACAGATGCTGCAGCGCCTGGGAAGCTGCCAGCCAACAGACGCCTGCACTCCTGCTGCAGAGGAAGGAGGATAAACACCTCCTCACCTTGCATGCAGACACAACCTTCTGCCCACTCCTTTGACTCTGAGTCTGCTGCTGATGAGCTTTGCCCCACACGTGTTCCCTCCCGGGGTGACCAGCCTTCCTGGGGCCATCGGCAGTGAGGGTGGATTATCACGTTTGCTGGAGCACAGGGCTGCTGTGAGCGTTAATTAAGTCACTGTTTGGAAGGAACTTGGAGACTGCCCGTGAAAGTGGCTCACAAGGACAAGGCTGGTTATTAGGTATTAAATCCCCACTTTGCCACTAGACAGAGGCAGCTGAACTCTCTCTGACTGCTCAGGAAAGAAAAAAAGGATTCCTGCATATTCCACCCTGGGGAAAAAAAATGAAATTATAATGAGATGCACTGTACTTGCTCCCAAAGGTTTATTTCATTGAAAAGGTGCAAGGAGGCCATCTCTTGTTCAGTTGGCTCTTCCTTGACTGTTAGTTGTTATTTTCTAGACAAACCGAGTGCATAGGAAAAGGCATGGGCATGCAAATATCTGATCATAGGAATGACATTCCAGCAAGATCCAGTACTGTGATGGATGGAGCCAATACTTCTTACCTGTGCCTTCAAAGGTTTATGTGGGAAGAACTCTACCTGTGATCTTAAACCAAACCCCGAGGGGTGGGCACGGGCCTCCACGCAGCAAGATGTGAATGCCACCACAGAGCCCACAAGGTGCTTTGTGTTGGCACGATTCAGTCACCTTTTCAGAGCCCACCCGGGCCAGCAGAGCTCTCGCCTCTCTGGTGAGAATCGCCCCTCATTTCTGAGTGCTTCAGCCCGGCCAGACGGATTTGGTGGCAGCCTGCCTCCAGTGCGTCTCCAACCTGCCTCCAGTGCGTCCCCAACCTGCCTCCAGTGCGTCCCCAACCTGCCTCCAGTGCGTCCCCAACCTGCCTCCAGTGCGTCCCCAACCTGCCTCCAGTGCGTCCCCAACCTGCCTCCAGTGCGTCCCCAACCTGCAGAGCAGCACATGATTTGAAGCAAGCCTGGCTCCCCAATACTCCCTGATCAGCAGCCGAGGTTAAGCCAGAAGTGGAATTCTGGGCGTGGCAGCACGCATCCAAGCCCCGTGCCCTCATGGTGGCCACACGCCTCCGATTCCAGGCCCTGCTGGGCCACACAGACAGTGAGTTTGGGCTTGTTCCAGGTTCGGAGCCTCAGGTCCCAGCTCACCAGGAAAAGCCGTGAAGAGGCAGAGCCCCGTGGCTGAGCAAGCAGGTGTCAGAGGCCCCACAAACACAGGTGCTGAGGGGTGAGGATCTTGGCCTGCAGCTGGAGGGCACAAAGGAGGTTCCCATGCATCATTCCAGGGAAGCCTGGCACCTAAGTCCTGGGAGGAAGTGACCTCTGGGCCTGCGGGAAGTGGAGGCAGGAGTGGGTAGCTCAAGAGGCTTTGGTTGCTCAATTCATGTTTCTGGAGTGTTCCTTTAGATGTCACGCAAATATATCAACAACTTTGAGATATAATTCACAAGCCATAAAATTTGCCCATTGGAAGTGTACAGTTCAGTGGATTCCCTGTATCTGTGGGATACATTCCAAGACCCCCAGTGGGTGCCTGAAGCCAGGGATAGTGCCAAGCTCCATAGACTGTGTTTCTTCACACACACACACACACACACACACACACACACACACATTTGCGGCTCTGGCCCAGGAAGAGGTTAATAGCAATAACTAACGGCCTCCGTGCTCATGCACCTGGGACCGTCCTCAAAGGCAGTGAGGTCCCCTGCACAGAACCCTGTGGGACCACAGTGGTGGCTCTCATGATGAGATGGCTTCCGAGTGACTGACGGTGAGGACGGTGTGCAGTGTGGATGGGCACACTGGACAAAGGGATGATTCACATCCCAGCCAGATGGAGCCAGACGGCAGGAGATTTCATCACGAGCACACAGTGGAAAATTCATGATGGTTTATTTCTGCAATTTTCCGTTGAATATTTTGGGACCATGGTTGACCTTGGGTATCTGAAACCGTGAAAAGGAAAACCACAAGTAAGTGGGGCCTGTCATATCCACAGATATGTGCAAGTATCACCAGTTACTTCTAGAATATTTTCATCACCTCAGAAGGAAACCCCATCACCTTGTATCTCCAGGCTCCCAAGTTCCCCACCTCTGGCCCTGAGCGCCCACTAGTCTACCTTCTGCCTCTGCCACTTTCTCCATCCTGCACATTTTATGTAAATGGAGTCATTAGACGTGGCCTTTTGTGACTGACTTCTCTCACTTAGCATAATGCGTTAAACATTCATTTGCCTTGTGGCATCTATCGGTGCCTCGTAACTTTTTATGGCAGATGTATATTTCATTATGTATGAATTCGTATATATCCCACATTAGTGAATTTTGTTATGTACGTAAGCCCCATTCCGTTTATCCATTCATCAGTGGGTGGAAACTTAAGCAGATTACGTGTTGGCTGTCACAAAGCTGCAGTAAACATATACAGTCTTTATGTGAATGTGTGAACATATTCCTATTGCTTCTCTAGGAGTGGAATTTCTGGGTCATGTAGTGACTGCACGCTGGTGAGTTGGTTCAGGAGATGCCCCACTGTGTTCTGAAGTGGCTGCACCACTGACATTCTCACCAGCACCGTGCATGTGCTCCCATGTCCCTGAGTCCTCACCAGCACTCGTGAGCATCTGACTTTGCTTCTGGCCGTCCCAGTGGGTGTGCCATGGTCTCACTGTAGTTTTGGTGCGTACATCTCTGATGACTAATGATATCGATTATCGTTTTGTGTGCTTAGGGTTTTTTTGAATATTTTCTTTGGAGAACTATCTGTTCAGATACTTTCCCACTTTTTAATCAGATTGTCATTCTATTATTGATTTATACTGATTATTTATATATTCTGGATAGAAATCCCTTTGCAGTATATGATTTTTAAGTATCTTCTACCCTCTGTAGATTTTTTTTTCACTTTTGTGATGGCATATTTGCAAAAAAAAAGGCTGGTTTTTAAAATTCTGATAGCATTCAATTGATCTACTTTTTTATTGCTCATACTTGTATTGTCATATTTAAGAATATGTTGCCAAATCTGAGAGTTTTATAGTTTTGGTTGTTTTTTTTTTTTTTTTTTTGAGATGGAGTCTTGCTCTGTTGCCCAGGCTGGAGTGCAGTGGTGCAATCTAGCTCATGGCAACCTCAGCCTCCCAGGTTCAGGTGATTCTCCTGCCTCAGCCTCCCTAGTAGTTGGGATTACAGGCATACTCCACCATGTCCAGCTACTTTTTTGTATTTTTAGTAGAGACGGGTTTTCACCATGTTGGCCAGGCTGGTATCCAACACTTGACCTCAGGTGATCTACCTACCTCAGCTTCCCAAAGTGCTGGGATTACAGGCGTGAGCTACCACGCCCAGCCTAGCTTTAGTTCTTATGTGGCTCCAAGCTTAGGTGTTAAATCCATTTTCTATTTTTGTATACGATGTGAGACAGGGGTCCACATTCCTGTTTGCATGGTGATATTAGGTGGTTAAAAAGATGATTCTCTCCAGCCTGGGTATCCTGCATATCTATCCATATGTGGCACCACACTGTCTTGATTGCTGTTGCTTTGCAGTGAGTTTTGAAGTCGGGAAGTGTTTGCCCTCCTACTTTGTTTTGTATGATGTTAGCTGTGGGTGTGCCTTCTGAATCTTAAAGTTCACAAAGCCATTGCACAGAATATCATGGATTTAATCCTTGGTGTTTTAATGACAGAACATTCTTAGATGGGTGTCGGATCCATCATTGGGTAGTTGCAGCCATGGGGAGTGTATCCTGAAGAAACCCAAGACTTGACCTGGTGTGATGAATCTGTGGGTATGATGGACAGACAACAGCAGAGTGGTACCTCCCACGTGCCTTTCTCCCTGGCACAGGCTGTCACCGGCAGCAGGACCTGTCTACACTCAGACAACACCTAACTCCTCCCATCACACAGCTTGTTCATAACTGGGCAGAACTTACCAACACACAGGCAGCCGCTGGACTTGCAGCTTAAAACGTCTCAATCTAGAGGGATCATTTGACTTCCCATCCTTCCAAACGTTCTCCCCCTAGGCCGGAAGGGTCATATAGGGACCTGCTGTTTCTCAGTCCCTGCTGCCTGCACTTCTCTCCTTCCTCACTCTCTACACAGAAAAGCCGCTAAGCAGCGGGAGAAATAGAGAACGCACTCTCAAGTCCTGCCAGATGGGCACTGCCTTGGTGTGCTCTCCATTTTACCCCGTAGATGCCCAAACCGTAAAGGCAGAGCTTTTGCACAGCTTGAGAATAATCTTTAAAATGCAATGGAAGGTTGGCTTCAGCTACGCAAACCAATCGGTGTGATGCATCACATTAACAGAATGAAAGATGTAAAACCCATGATCATCTCAACTGATACAGAAAAAGCTTTTCACAAAGTTCAGCACCCTTTATGATGAAAAAAAAACACAACTCTTAACAGTTTAGGTATGGAAGAAAAGTTCCTCAACATCATGAAAGCTATTACGTAAAACTTGCAGCTGACATAATGAACAGGGAGCAACTGAAGCTTTTCCACTAAGATCCGGTAGAAAGCAGGGATACCCCCTCTCAGCACTCCTGTTCAGTGTTGGATTACAAGTAGTAACAAGAGCAGTCAGACACGAAACAAAATAAACAAAAGGGATCCATTTCAGAAGGAAGAAGTAATAGTTCTCTATTTGCAGATAACATAATCCTGTATGTAGAAAACCCCAAATATTGCACACAAAAATACTGTTAGAATGAATGAATGAATTCAATAAAGTTGCAGAATATAATATCAGCATAGAAAAATCAGTAGCTTTTGTATAGACAAATAATAACCTAGCTGGAAAATAATAAAATAATCCCATTTATGATAGCATCAAGAAATAAGATTATTTTGAAATAAATTTAACAAAGGAAGTAAAAGATTTGTACACTGAAAACTATAAAATATTAATGAAAGAAATGGAAAAAGGCACAAATAACTGAAAAGATATTTTATGTTCATTAGGAAGAATTCATATTGTTAAAGTGTCCATACTATCCAAAGTAATATACAGATTTAACACAATCCCTATTAAAATCTTCAATAGCAATTTTCACAGAAACTGGGAAAATATCCTAGAGTTTTTGTAGAACCACAAAAAAACTCCAAAAAGCCAGAAAAAAAAATTTAAAAACCACTGAGAAGGAAAAGCAAAATTGGAGGCATCACACTTTTTGATTTAAAATTATATTATGAAACTATAGGTACTAAAGCAGTATGATGCTGGCATAAAGCAGGACAAAGAGCCCCAGAATAAATCTAAACACATATGCTTAACTGATTGTTGACAAGGTCACCAAGAGGACACAATGGGGAAAACACAGTCCCTTCAATAAACAATGCTGAGAAAACTGAATTTTCACATGAAAAATAATAAAACTGGGTTTTTCTTCTCTTATACATTTAATTAAAAAAAAGAAACTCAAAATGGATGCAAGCCCTAACTATAAACCTGAAACCACCAGGTGCGGTGGCTCACCCCTGTAATCCCAGCACTGTGGGAGGCCGAGGCGGGTGGATCACTAGGTCGAGAGATCGAGACCATCCTGGTCAACATGGTGAAACCTCGTCTCTACTAAATATACAAAAAATTAACTGGGCATGGTGGCGCGTGCCTGTAATCCCAGGTACTCAGGAGGCTGAGGCAGGAGAACTGCCTGAACCCAGGAGGCGGAGGTTGCGGTGAGCTGAGATTGCGCCATTGCACTCCAGCCTGGGTAACAGGAGCAAAACTCCGTCTCAAAAAAAAAAAAAAAAAAAAAACCTGAAGCCATAAAACTCCTAGAAGAAAATGTTGGAAAAAATCTTCTTGACATTGACCACAACGATGCTTTTTTAGATGTTACCTAAAAGTTTACACAAGAAAAATAAATAAATGGGATTATGCAAAACTAAAAAGCTTCTGCCCAGCCAAAGAAGCAACAGCAAATGAAAAGGCAACCTAGGACTGGAAAAAAAGTTTGCAAATCACATCTGCTAAGGGTTTAATATCAAAAATATATAAATAACTCTTACTAAGCAACAGCAAAAATAAGGCAAATAATCCCACAAATTAGCAAAGGTCCTAAGCATTTTTCGAAACAATAAATAAAAATGTCCAACAGGCAAATGAGAAGGTATTCAACAACACTCCTCAAATGGAAAATGCAAAATAAAGCCATCATGTAACCTCCTGGCCTGTGCTCCCTGTGCCCACCGCACAGATGAAGACCAGGGCATTGCAGTAAACCAAGAGTTTGATTAATGAGAGTCTGGCCACGCCCTCAGCGGATGGAGTTATCACTCAGATCCCTCTCAGCGAAGGCATGTAGGTTAAGGGATTTTCAAGGTCAGTTTGAGGAAAGGGCGGGGCGCCTGGCAGGGGCTGCTTGCTGATGACTGACTGGGATGCAATCCCAGGGTGTGGGAAAGGTCCCCTGTGCACTGAGCAATTTCTGAGTGGGGCCACAGGAGCGATGGAGCCATCGATGGGTGAGTCCAGGTGGAGCCATGGGTGTCAGGCATGGAGAAATCTGAAAAGATGACTCACGAGGCCAAGCTTAGGTTCTGCAGCATCGATGCTCCCTGCAGGGATCCAGAATAATGGCTGGGAATCCTGAATGTCCACACCTTAGCAGGAGCTTAGGTTCTGCAGCAGTGATGCTCCCTGCAGGGCTCCAGAATAATGTCTGGTAATCCTGAATGTCCACACCTTAGCAGGAGCTTAGGTTCTGCAGCAGTGATACCCACTGCTCCGGAATAATGTGATACTCCGGAATAATGGCTGGGAATCCTGGATGTCTACACTTTAGTGAAATTCAGGCTCCTCTCCTCCCCTTCATCGGTGGTCTCTCATTAGCTTTACAAAGGCAGTTGGGTTTGGGGAAAGGCGTATTAATTATCATTTAAACTATCAAGGAAATGTCTCCCAAAGCTAGCTTGGCAGCTTGAGGCTAACGGCAAAACCGCATTGGCTGGATCATATCTCCCACTGCCGGAATTTTCTCACTGTTACCATTTTTCAAAGGCAGTTTCATCATACGTTACCACCTCACACCTGGAAGGACAGCTGTGTGAAAGGAAAATAGCAAATTGGGACCCCAATTCCCTCTGTGAAAGAAAAAACTTAAGCTGAAAGCTGAGTCATGCAAGAAGTTGCCTTTCCTTTTGTTCCAAAGCAGATAGCTACAGATGAAAGGTTAAATATCTCCACAGGCAGCAACTCTTCATTCACCTTATTTTATGTGAAGTGCCAATTTTCCCTGTTAAATATTGAAGCTCTCAAATTCATCTTTGGAGAAAGGCACAGAGTGTTTCTATAATTCTGTTTTTTTTTTCTCTCCTTAACCTTGGCAAAATAACCTTCTACATTTATTGAGACCCATCTCAGATACTTTTTGGTTTACAGCCATTATCCAAAAATCAAGGGGTGGTGAGGGTGTGGGCAAAGGGGAATCCTTGAATGCTGCTGATGGGAATGTGGATTGGAACCACCATTATGAACAACGGTGCACAGGCTCCTAAAACCATTGACAGCAGAACTAGCTTATGGCCCAGCAATTCCCTTGAGCACATACCCAGAGGAGACAAAACCCATGCCTCGGAAAGATGCCTGCACTCTTCATGTTCCTAGCAGCGTGATTCACAATAGCCAAGATGCAGAACCAACCTCATGGACAAACGGATAGAGAAAATGTGGGATGTCTATATACATGTGTCTCCAATGGAATATCATTCAGCCTTAAGAAGAATGCAATCCTGGTATTCGCTGCAATACAGATATACCCAAAAAATAAGTCAGATGCAGAGAGAAAAATATTGTATTATCTCACTTATATATGGAACTTCTTTTTTTTCCTAAAGAGCTCAAGCTGGGCGAGATGGCTCACACCTGTAATCCCAGCACTTTGGGAGGCTGAAGGGGGAGGATCGTTTGAGCTCAGGAGTTGGAGGCCAGCCTGGCCAACATGGTGAAAACCTGTCTCTACTAAAAATACAAAAATTAACAGGACTTGGTGGCGTACATTTGTAGTCTCAGCTACTCTGGAGGCTGAGGTGGGAGGATCACTTTTGCCCAGGAGGCAGAGGTTGCAGTGAGCCGAGATCACGCCATTGCACTCCAGCCTGGGTGACAGAGTGAGACCCTGTCTCAAAAAAATAAAATAAAAGCTCAAATACACATAGGTGAGAGTGAAACAGTGGTTATGAGTGGGGGGACGAGGGAATATAAGTCGAACGATACAACATGGCAGATATGTGGGCTGATCAGGTCTAGAGATCTAACGCCCAATATGAAAACTAAAGTTAATAAAATTATACTGTTAGAGACTTTGCTAAGTCAGTAGATGTGAGCTGCTCTTGTCACAAAAAAGTAACTGAGATGATAAGTTAATTTGCTTCACTGTAGTAACCATTTTAGGATGTATGTATATCCCATTTCAACATATTATAAACATCAAACATACATGATAAATTATTTTTTAATGCAATGGAGAAACCAGGCCAGTAAGCAGACTGTTCAGCTTCCACATAATAATGTGCTTTGTGTCTGAAGGAAGAAGCGTGGAAGGGAAAGAAGGCACGAAAGGCATGAGTCAGTGTGTTCAGCCTGTGATAGAAAAGGAAGCATGAGGCACTGAGGAAGAGGAGTGGGGTCCCCCAAGCGGCCAGGCCTGGGGGCTTGAGAGCAGGTGCTGCTCCCAGAGGCCGAGGGTAGACTGAGTCATGGAAAACGGGGGTCCAGTCAGGGAGCTGTGTAGACATGGAGGAGGCTGGCCAGCACTGAATACCCATGGGCCCCACCCCAGGGTGCTCGCTCACCTCGAAGGTGATGGGGTGGTACTGAAGATTCGGCTGCAGGAAGCTGACATCTCACAGAAACACAGAGAAGGGGCAGGACGGGCCAAGGCACCCACCCCGGGAGAGAAGCCCCTGCGGCTGCCCGAGGAAGAGCGGCAGGCCCACGGTCCATGGTCCATCAGTGGGAATCAAGCCATAGCAGCAGGAAGGAGAAGAGCTCAGCTGAGAGGCACTCAGAGGCTGAGAGGAGAGACCCAGAGGCTGTGGCCATGGGCCGGGGTGACGAGGGGCAAGCCTGGGCTGGGGGCCTGGGTAGTTACTATTCATTATCACAGGGAACATAGAAGAGAAGGCTGAGGGGTGTTTAATAAGTGACCCCCACCTGCTAACTTTCTCAGTAATCTAGCTGAAACACCATGTGGAAAAGCCCACACGGCCTTTGTCAGGAAGCTTGAGGCTGCGTTGAGACACGTCGGAAGCACAGATGACCCTTGCTTCCATGGTCATGGGAATGGAGCAAGCCTGGCTGGGAAACGGGATGGGGACTCAGGGACAGGTGCGTATGTTGGAGCAGTTGTAAGCTTACCCTGCAGTGGATGTGGAGGCATAGACTGGTTCTCAGTACTTCCCAAGGTGTGTCCATCTCACACCACTGTAAAGATACACCAGACACTAGGTAGTTAATAAAGGAAAGAGGTTTAATCAATTCACACTCCCACAGAGCTGGGGAGGCCTCAGGAAACTTACAATCATGGCAGACAATAAAGAGGAAGCAGGGCACCTTCTTCACAAGGCGTCAGGAAGGAGAAGTGCCAGCAGGGAAATGCCAGACACGGAAAACCATCCATCGCCTGAGACTCACTCTCACGAGAACAGCATGGGCGAAACCGCCCCCATGGTCCAGGTACCTCCACCAGCTCCCTCCCTTGACATGTGGGGACTATGGAGATTACAATTCAAGCTGAGATTTGGGTGGGGACACGGCCAAACCGTGTCACAAGGCTAAAGTATCATGTTGAATACTTACCCTGAAAAACATTGGCCCTACCCTATGAGTAGGAAGAAAGGATTACACTCCTTTGCAGTTAGTATTCCGTGAGGCTTGGTCCACTGAAGGCCTGAGGGTCTCTGGATGCTTCCAGGAGTCACTTTGTACATTCCGTCCTCATTGTCCCTTAGGCAGCCCAGGTACAGCAGTGGCCCGACGCCTCCCAGTGGCATCCAATGACAGACCAACAGAAGCACGAAGAGTGGGGAGCAGTTTTGAAATTTAATTCTATATGAAACTGAGAGATGCGGAACTGTCCTTTACAACTGGTATCGTAGATAACGTTTTCAGGATCTTGTTACCATATGTGCTGACCGTGTATTGCACTAGAAGAGGTCAAGGCAGGCCACCGTTCCAGAAGCGGCAGAGAGCCAAGCGGGCATGTACACACCAAGCCCCAGGACTCCGGGACCGCGGAGAACATCCACCCCCACTGGCTTACACCTGGGTTTCTCCGCTGTGACCACGGTTCATATGTAAGTTGTGGTCTCAGTCTGAGGACGTGGTCCTAGTTTCAACAAAAAGAAGTCAAATGGAAAGTGCTTGAGGATGTCACACACACTAAGGACGTGTTGTGAGATGTCTGATTTTATCATGGTTTCATGGTTTCAGATCTCTCTATAATATACGTACGATGTACACATGGGATCGAGATGTGAAATTATTTCTCACCATGGAGCAGGGTCAAAACCTGACAGCCACGATCCTATTTCCATGTGAAAAGAAGGTGACCCCACCTCTGAGCAAGGGGAACTGGAGGTAACAGGACCTATTCAAGGAATGAAAAAGTAAACCAAGCATCCCCAGGGCACCAGGTGGGACCCAGGCCTTTTCTTCATCTCAACTATAAGGTGCTAAGAGGTCGCACCCTACAGAGGGAACCCAGGAGGACCTGACATTGTTCCCTATTTTACTTTTGCCTGAATTACTTCAGGACACCCTGTGCTTCCTTTCCAGACCTACACATACACCGTGCAAAATGGCGAACTTACATATCCTTTCCTGCCTCTGTCCAGCATCTGCACCATGGGGCCAGTAACACCCACTTCATGCAGTTGTGAGGAACAGGGACACTGCAGCAGCGGCCCTGTGCAGAGACGCTCCCGCTCAGTCCTTCCTCCCTTCCCCGCTTCCCTCCACTACTGATAAAATACTTACACATGCTGTACCTTGGGTGAGAAATCACACAGCGGTGCGACACGCCTCGATTCTCTTGTAAAGATCAAAATTCACCAAAATAAATGCAAACGTGTAACTGTGACAAAAGCTACTTTTGAAAATTAAAATTGGAGTCTTGAAAATTTAAAGTGCAATCGAGGAAGTCAAAGGCAAGTTTTAGAAAACCTTCCACAACGTAGAGAAGAGGGACGAAGGGATGGAAAACAAGGCTGAAACCAACGGAAGATGAACTTAGATCCTCCAGATCCACTGAGTAGAAATTCAAATATTAATAATAACAAAGGAAATAAAGAGGGGAAATGAGTAAAGAAAGAAAGTTCTGGGAGATGAATGGTTTTCGGGTTGTGTGGGGCACTGATGTCAGGCAGTAAGAGGGAAAACACAGGCTTCTGAGCTTCCCAGGAGAACCAGGATCAGACTGCAGACTGGCCTGGCAATGGAGGGCAACGTTCATAAACCTCAGCGCTACACATGCATGGCATAGAATAAGCACCTCAGGGCCTTTCCAGACTTAGGTGAGATGATTTTCCCTTTAGTGAAATAGACATTTCCGACGTGCAAAGCCTCAGAACCCTTCTTTGGAGGTCCCTATTCTGAAAACACTGCCTGGGGCTCTGTGTCCACTAACTGGAGAAGAAATCCAAGAAAGAGAATGGTTGATGTGGACACTCAAACCCTGGGCTTCATAAGGAACCCAAAGTAAACAACCCCCGGCCCTCAGGTCACTTGGAGTCTGCTGTAGCAAAAGGGCAGGGCGGAGGGTGGGGGCAGGCACAGCCCCACGCACCAAACCTGTGGTCCCACTGAGACAGGACCTGCCCAGCCCAGGAGGGACGCCTGTCGTTCAGGCCAGCTCTTTTTTCTGTGTGAGTCCTTAGCACAGTACATATATATGTATATTTTATTGCACTTTAGGTTCTGGGGTACACGTGAAGAACATGCAGGATTGTTCCATAGGTACATACATGGCAATGTGGTTTGCTGCCTCCATCCCCATCACCTATATCTGGCATTTCTCCCCATGTTATCCTTCCCCAACTCCCTACCCCCCACTGTCCCTCCCCTATTCACCCCAACAGACCCCAGTGTGTGATGCTCCCGGCTCTTCTTGTCCCATCAGGCTCTGGAGGTGACCGCTTGTGAATGCTTGGTTTTCAAAATCAAACAGAAACAAATTAGGTCTGAGACCTTGCTTGCCCGAAGTAGATTTCCTAGAGGAAATTTCTGCCTCAGACTTTACATATTGTTTTAAATGAACTAGGATCCACGAAAGGGGGATTTTGGTAGGTTCTTGGCCCCCCTGCCCTGGGACAGGACTCTAAGCACTGGGTTGTGGCTGCAGAGGCGCGGGGGATGGACTCGCTGCCCTGCTCCCGCGCAGCCAGGAAGGGGAGTTTGGGCTTCATGCAGTACTTTGTTCTGGAGTCATGTGCAGTCACCTTCTGATTAGAAAAACGTGGATGGATTTCAGGCAAAGAACCTCCTCCACGTCGTCATCATTCCTTGTTCGGCTTGCTCTTTAGGGAGCATTGCCCAGCATTAGGTTATCATTCATAAAATCCCACAAACAAGCGTGCTTTAGAGGGCAACTTAAAAGGAACCTCACACCCATTTTAATTTATACCCGAATATGAATTGCACCATAGTTTGCTTATCGTTCATTAATAACTAATTGTTTAAGTTTTAGATATTGTGAGCTATTCGTATGTATGTTTCTTGGTATCACACTAATATTCCATTGACATTAGCTGACTGCACAATGCTTTTTAAAATAACTATAGCTTTATAAAATAATTTACTAAAAACACCCCACACATATCACAGCATTAAAACTGAATATGTTGCCAATGCATAGACTCATTTTAATTTTTTTATCTTAATGGGATATGTTGAGTTTTTCTCATTGATTGACCTTTGGATGGCAAATTTAAAGATAGCCATGGAATTTCTTTTTTCCCCAAAAGTACTTTTTTATTTTTTTTAAATTTTCTGATCTTTCATACTTTCTATTTGTCTTTACACCCAAAATAAGTTATTTTTCTACATATTAAGACTGCTGCTACGTCCACTCTATCTTTCCTCACAAGGGAAGACTTTAGGGCTTGGCCCTAATGGTTGCAGAGGTGAACAAGGTGGGCTAGCTTCCAGGTGGGAGGAAAAGATCTGCAAGTTCCAGGGAATATGGCCCATTAGGACTCCCTGTGTTTCTTACATAACTCTGCTACCTGGTCTCTCATTGTTCACATGAGGAACTGCATAGGCATGTGGTGGCACCTCTATGATAAGACATGTCTTCACAGGGGCTCCAGGCTCTCTGCTCACTTGACCTGTTGAGGTTTGAAACAGCCCAGAGAGTTTTAGTCCTCTTAACGCTGGAGATCATTGGAATGGAAATCCTAGGGACCAGTTCTCAAGTGCCACCACCCATCAGGTCTCCCCCAGGACCTCATGGCAAGACTCAAAGTCCCTGACCTGTATCTCAGTGTTGTGGGTCCTTCCTGATCATGTGCAGGGTCCGGCCTCGTTTCATGGTGGGAAGAACTGCAGTAGATCTCAGTTATTATCTCTTTCTGACTAACCAGGGAGTTCTGAGCGCATATTTCAGCCTCCTCTGAGTATCAGTTTCTTTATTCATAAAATTCACATAAAGTTTGATTGATGGCCAAATGACATAACGGGTAAGAAAATGTTTTGTAAAACAGATTTAGTTCTACAGATTTTAAGGAGACAATGCTGGTCCTCTCACCCCAGAATTCCCTGGAGATGTCACAGAATAAATAAGGGTGACAGTGTGAATCCTGGTGTGGAGTTCCCCCATGACACTGCAGCACCATGGAGGGAGGATAAGGCTGTTTGCAGGAATCTGGTCTCCAGGAACTGGGAGCTCATGGAACTGGCTCAGACAGAACGGAGTATCTCGCAGCCCACAGAGCTGACATAGCTGTCAGAGAACAGGCCTTCCCAGCCAGGGCCTGCACCCGACAGGACTTCCTAGGCAAGGCTCAGAATCTGAACAGCAGGCGTCACGTCTAAGAGAATAAAGGGGAATGTGCCGTTTGTGGGTATGAAAGAGAACACTTGTTTCCTAGAGGAAGCTGATGTGTGGCGCATTAACTGTTGCAAAGAGGATGCTTTGTGTATCTCTTCCTAATGTGGTGATAAATTCATGAGGTGTTGTATATTGCTTTTATATTTTGCAGATGGAGAAATCAAGGCACAGAGAGATTAAGTGACTTTGCCACAGTCACAAACTGGGGAGGACCAGGAGTGGAACTGAGAGCGAGCCCCGGACTCTGGGCCTGCGTCCTGCCCGGGAGTCACGCTGCCTCCATTCCTGGGAGAGAAGACTGCCTGCAAGGTAAAAGCACCGTCTCTGCTCGGTTCCGCGCCATCCACACTGACGCAGGGCAGCCCTCACTAGGGACGGCTGTGTGCGCTCTGCGTGTGTGAAAAGAACTCAACTCAGCAGCAGCACTCACATCTTTTGGCGTGGGCTCCTTAGCCTGCTCCAGACCACACTGTCCACAAACCACTTCATTATGTGGTCAAAAGCATCCTGCCTGCACCCCGCTTCCCCTACCTCAGCCTCTCCGGCCCTTCCCTCTTCCACCTTCCATCCAGTCCCACTATGCCTTGGTTTCCTCTTCTAAACCATTCCTGCACATTTCAGCCTCTCCTCTTTTAAATCCGTCACTTCTCTTTCTGATGGCTGGATTGACCCCATCTTGGGATTCTAAGAAACAGAGAGAGCAGCTCCCTTTCTCCCTCCCATAGTTCTTCACCTGCCTCTGTCCCTTGGGGTGGTCCTGGCAGAGCGGCTGCCCACCTCCTCAGCACCTGCCCACTGCAGCAGCTATGAGAATCCACCCCTTGCTGGCCCCATCCTGGGACTCCCTTGAGAAAGGAGCACCAAGCCCAGGCTGTGTTGGCTGGGACGGGGATTTCAGCCTCAGCTGTCCCACGCCTATCACCCAGTGACAAGCCTCTGTGCTTCAACCCCACTGTGAGCGAGGTATGGGAGAACCTCTCTCACACCCAGCCGCTGACCACAGTGCTCAGCAAGGGGCCACCCACTCGTTCCTTCAGCCCTCCCCCTACAGCGGCTGTGCTCACAATGTAGTGATCCTTCCTCTTCTCTTCCACACCTTCTAGAACTCTCTCCTCTCTTCTGAGACAGGCAGGTTAAGGTTTTTCTCCTATTCTTTAGAGTGCTCTTGTTGATGCATTTTTTTTTCTATTTCTGCTCCTTGAAGGAAGGGCAGTGTAGTATTAGCAATGCGTTTCTCTCACGGAGAAGGGCACTCCCAGGAAGAGAGGGCAGGAAGGGACAGTCTGGTGAACTCGCAGCTGCCACACAGGGCACACGCCAGCGTCCCCTTATGCGTGTGGAGCTCTGTGCATTTACCGGGTTCTCCCATGCGTGCTGTGAGTGTTCACATCCCCCGACCTTCACAGAAGCACAAGGGAAAGACCTTCCCTTGGTCTGGCTTGTGCAGATGATAAAATTGAGGCCTGAAAGCTAAAGAGACATAGTAAGAAGAAAAACAAAAAAGTCTTCCAAGCACATACCCTGTCTCCAGAATTCATGTTTCCCATTTAATAATGTTCGAAGCCTTCCCATTTCCATTACTTCCCTGTGGAATAATGTATTTCCTCCCCAGAGACACTTAACGTGTCTCAGAGTCCGCATCCTCTCACTGACAGACACAGGCTCCTCTAAGCTTTCTGTTCTTATCCTTTTAGTATTTTCCTCCCCCTAAATAAATAAGTAAAATAATTTTAAAAAGGAAATCTCGTCTCTACTAAAAATACAAAAAATTAGCTGGTCACAGTGGCACGTGCCTGTAATCCCAGCTACTCGGGAGGCTGAGGCAGGAGAATTGCTTGAACCCAGGAGGCGGAGGTTGCAGTGAGCCAAGATCGCGCCATTGCACTCCAGCCTGGGTGACAAGAGTGAAACTCCGTCTCAAAAAAAAGGAAATGAGTTAAAAAATATGTAAACTAGAAAAATCATTAAGATACTTTCAAATATCTGTATACATGGGCAGTTCTGCTAATATTTTTCTATGGCAAAACATATCTGAATTTTTAACTTAAAACTTTTTAGCACGTTGTTAAAATCTGAATTAAGGAGAAGTGAAGACAGAACACGCTGAATATAAGGCAGATGTAGTCTCTGAAACAGCCTTAGAGAGCGGCAGTGCAGAGCACTGTCTGTTACTTGTTAAAAGCAGGTCTTTCGCCACATTTGTGTTTTCTGTAGCTATCAAAAAGGGATGGCTTTTTTCACTTCCGCCACAGCCACAGGTCTGCCAGGACAGGCGTTCATTAGTGAGGGAGCCAACACCATCTGAATATCACCAGGAGGGAGCTTCGCCCAGGGGTGAAGCCAGATGCCCCAGGAGGACTTGCTCGGGGGGGGCGTGGAGGGCAAGCAGGGCATGAGACCAGGACTGAGCCTGGGAGGGCACAGGAAGGAACAGGCTCCATGGGGACTCAGCCACTCACAATGCAAGGTTCAGTGAGAAAGTCACAGCCGGGGCATGGAGACAGGAATTCTTCTCAAACGACTAGATCACCAAAAACATTTATGTGTACGTGAGAAAAAATCCCATCAGCAAAATTGAAAAACAGCAAGACGATGACAAGGAAAAGCTGGAAGAAGATGCTGGCGACAGATGAGGGGGACAGAGGGGTCAGCGCCGCAGGATACAGAGGGCACTCACCAATCCATGTGAAAAATGTGAAAGAAACAAGAAAAACGGGCCAAGGACATGACTAGCATTTCACAGAAGAGGTGTGGATGGCGCAGGGGTGAGAGATACTTACCCTCCCTGGGAACTCGGGGAATGACAAGATGTGTGGCTTTACTCCACCAAGGCAAAGGGTGGAATAGCATTCAAGGTGACCAGCGCTTCCAGAAACCGGATGATCACATGTTACAAAAAAGTGCACGGAATATTTTTTTTAAAATGGCAAAGTGACAAGATCTTTTTCAAAAACTCCATTCTAGAAGTATGTACCAAATGCATGTAATCATTTTTGTAAATTATTTCATTATTTTTTATTATTTTATTCTTTTGAGACAGGGTTTTGCTCTGTCACCCAGGCTGGAGTACAATGGCACGATCTCGGCTCACCACAACCTCTACCTCCCAGGTTCAAGCAATTCCCCTGCCTCAGCCTGCTGAGTAGCTGGGATTACAGGCACGTGCCAACACACCTGGCTGATTTTGTATTCTTAGTAGAGATGGGGTTTCTCCATGTTGATCAGGCTGGTCTCGAACTCCTAACCTCAGGTGAGCCACCGTCCTCCTAACCTCAGGTGAGCCACCGTCCTCAGCCTCCCAAAGTGCTGGGATTACAGGCGTGAGCCACTGCGCCCAACCTATAAATTATTTTTGTAGTGAAATAAAACTACATAAGCCTTGTTCGTAAGAAAATTTGGGGGCCTGGCTGGATAAGTTATAGCAGTTTTCTTCTGAGGAATACTACGTAGCCATTCAAAAAGATGAGTTCAATGGACACACATGAGCCTAGAGAAATGGCTGATTTTTCTATAAGTGAAAAATAGCAAGTTGCAAAAAAGTTTTGTGAACAGAGCCTGATTTTGTAAATAATAAAGAAAGAACCTGCTCTGTGTATTTACTCGATTGTGGAGTGGAATGAAGGTTGATTTTCTCCAGTGAGGAAATTGGCTGCAGGAAGAGAGACAGCAGCAGCTGCCCAATCCCCCACCCGGCAGACCCCTGGGTGTCTGTATTTCAGCCTGACAATGTAACCACCCAAGGGGTCCACCTTGCCCGCTGCCTAGACAGAGCTAATTCACCAACACAGGGGAATTGCACTAGAGAAACAGTCATTCAGGCAGGGCAGCTGTGCAGGAGACCGGAGTTTAATTTTTACTCCAATCCGTCTCCCCAGCATTCGGGGATCAGAGTTTTTGTTTTCCTTTTTGTTTTGTTTTGTTTTGTTTTTCTTTTGAGACAGAGTCTCACTCTGTTGCCCAGGCTGGAGGGCCGTGGTGCAAACTCTCCTCACTGCAACCTCCGCCTCCTGGGTTCAAGCAGTTCTCTGCCTCAGCCTCCAGAGTAGCTGGGATTACAGGCACCTACCACCACGCCCAGCTAATTTTTTTATTTTTAGTAGAGACGGGGTTTCACTATCTTGGCCAGGCTGGTTTGGAACTCCTGACCTTGTGATCCACCTGCCTTGGCCTCCCAAAGTGCTGGGATTATAGGCGTGAGCCACTGCACCTGGCCCCAGGTATCAGAGATTTTAAGGATGACTTGGTGGATTGGAGGTGTGGGGGAAGCCAGTGAGCCAGGAGTGCTGATTGGTCAGGGACGAAGCCATAGGGAGTTGGAGCCATCTTCTTGTGTTCAGTCTGTGCCTGGGTGGGGGCCACAAGATCAGAGGAGCCAGTTTATCCGTCTGTGGGGCAGCGGCCGATCCTCAAGTGTAGGGCCTGTGGACTATCCCAAGCTCAGATCTTAGGAGCAGTTTAGGGAAGGTCAGAATCTTATAGCCTCCTGCTGCATGACTCCCAAACCATCATTTCTAATCTGGTGGCTGATGTGAGTCCTACGAAGGCACGAAGGAGGTCTGCTTGGGGAAAGGGCTGTTGCCATCTTTGCTTAAACTATGAACTACAAACTAAGTTTCTCCCCAAGTGAGTTTGGCCTACACCCAGGAATGAACAAGGTCAACTTGGAGGTTAGAAGCAAGATGGAGTCAGCTAAGTGAGATCTGTCACTGTCTCAGTCATGCTTTTGCAAAGGCAGGTAAGGAAAAGCAGGCATTGCGGCTGCACTTGAGGTAATCAGCAGAGAGACGGCCTGGGTTCTTAAGCCCGAGAATTCCCGGGCAGACTGACAATGGTATCACGGTGAGGGCAGGGGATGGGCAGGGAGGCGGGGGAGGGCAGCAGCTGGGGACTCCAGCAATGCTCCGTCACGGTGGGATCAGGCCTGGATGAGACTGGCCTCCAGGAAGATGTGAGGAAATGGGGAAGAAAGACAACAGCCCAAACCAGAATGTGATAAATTATTTGATAGAAGAAAGCGGGGAAAACTAGCCAAGTATTGTTTTAAAGCTTCAGAAGGGAAGAGCGATCACCTCATACATTCCGGACCTAGCTATGGAGAACGCAGACCCACGCTGGGGTGCCGTGAGGCCCCCGCCCACGAGCTCCTACAGCCAGTGGAAAAGCACCTTCTTATCACTGCGCAGAGAAACCCACGTCTAATCAATAAAGTTGTAAAATGCCGAGGAAGGAGACGGGAGAGAGCAGTGCCTAACGGGGCGATGGGAGGAAGGAGGGCGGCTAAGGAAAGCCCTAAAATGAACTCACCATGACAGAGGCAGCAGGAGTGTTGGCCAGAGAGCTTAGGGCTAAAGACGCCAGTTCGAATCCTCCCCTGTGGAGCAGGAGAGGCAGCTATGTCCTCTGAGAGGTGAAAGTACAGGATAGAGCTCTGGGAGCCAGTGCAGTGAACCCAAGAGATGGAAATTTGGGGAGACGTGATCCAGAGAATCCTAGGCTTCCCTGAGGGAGGGGAATTGACAAGGCTGGAGATTTTGGGTCACTGGTGTTCTTTGAAAGAAGATGTTAGGGGTGATAGTCAACAGGTCCCAACTGCATGGGAGAGGGTAGGTTGGTGGGTGGAGGCTGGAGGGGACTGAGCTGAAGAAAGCACGGGGAGGACCAGGTGAGAGGGATGGACGGACACACTGGAAAGAAGGATGGGAGAGCAGGTCCTCAGAGGCCAGCTTTAAGGAAAGGATCTAGCCCAGGTGCAGTGGCTTATGCCTATAATCCCAGAACTTTGGGAGGCTGAGGCAGGAGGATCACTTACAGCCAGGGGTTTGAGACCAGGCTGGACAACATGGAGAAACCCCATCTCTACAAAAAATACAAAACTCAGCCAGATATGATGTACACCTGTAATACCAGATGCTCAGGGGCTGAGGTGGAGAGGTCACTTGAGTCTAGGAGGTCTGAGGCTGCCGTGAGCCATGATCATGTCACTGCATTCCAGCCAGGGTAGCAGAGCAAGACCCTGTCTCCAAAAAGAGAAGAAGAAGACATAGCAAGACCCTCACAAGAGGGGGCAGTGTCAGGGGCTGATGAGGAAGTGTGGGAGGGTCCGACAGGAATCCACCAAGTACTTGGGGGCCCCGAATCGTGGCAGCAAGCAGAGATTCGAATAGAAACTTCTTACTCGGAGGCAGGCTGGAAGGGGATATTGAATTAGAGATGGAGATCAGAGCAGCAGAGGGGCTGTCGTCAATGGCTCCTCTGCTCTTCCTTATAAAGGGATCAGCAAGGTTGCTGCATGAGAGAGGACAAGACGGAAAATGAAGGCTGCACGGGAGAGCCACCTCTCTCAGCCCCGGGAGGAGCTCAGCCTACAGAGGAAGGTGGCACAGCAGGAGGACCCAGATGGCTGCCCATGAGGCTGCTTGGCAGAGCCCTGGGCTTGCTCTGACACAGTCCAGAGCAGTGTGCACTGGGCATGCGCCAGCCTTGCTGCTTCTCCTGGTATTGTCATGGCGGAGATGTGGCAATGGATGCTGAGGCCTCTGGATGGCTAGGCCTGTTCCAAAGCACCTGAGAAGGTGGGCAGGGCCTGGCGGTTCATGCCAACAGCCTCCTCCACACAGAACTGCTGTTCTTTTCCCCTGAACACTCTCCAAGCCACTCCCTCCTTCGGTTTCTCAGCATCCCTGGTTATATATGGGTGCTGTTGCCCACAGACGTGTAATCAAGACATCCCAGGCCCTGGAGCTAAGACAGCTTGCCTGAACTCATAGAGCTAAGTGGAGGCAAGGGCAGGGCATGAGGAGGAGGTTGAGCTCCTCGCCCCGCAGCTCCCCACTGCCTCCATGGCACCCACGGTGGGTTTTCTGTTTTGGCACTGAGTTCACTCTGTCTTGTGTCATGACTTGGTGCTTGAGTGTCTGTCTTCCTTGTGATTTCCTGAGGGTCTCTTATTTACAACAAACTATGCAACAAATTGAGAAACCACAGAATTCAGGAATGAATTTAAAAAGCCCTCACCCTCAGGAAGTGTGTACTGGTGTGTAGCTGTTTGTGAGCTTGTAAATAGGTGCAATAGAGGATAGAGAGTGAGGAGGCTACACTGGTGGTGCAGGGACAGCTGTGAGTTCCCACAAGAAACAGCGTCTGCCCAGGAACGCACAGGAAGCATCGGCCATACCTCCAAGATCAGGACCGATCCCTGACCACACCCTTTATCATGGCAGACGACCATTTTACAGGTGCCAAAGGCCTGAGATGATTTTTATTTCAGACTATACTTGTCTGAAAAAGCACAAACTACCAGCCATTAAATTATCCTTAGTCTAAGTGGTTATTGTTTGTTTTTGAGATGGAGTTTCTCTCTTGCTGCCCAGACTGCGGCGCAGGGTGCCATCTTGGCTCACTACAACCTCCTCCCCGACACCTGGCTAATTTTTTGTATTTTTAGTAGAGATGGGGTCTCATCATGTTGGCCAGGCTGGTCTCAAACTCCTGACCTCAGGTGGTCCACCTGCCTCGGCCTCCCACGATGCTGGATGACAGGCTGAGCCACCACTCCAAGCCCTTGGTCTGTTTCTTTTGTTTTGTTTTATTAATTTTCATTACTCACCTGATATTTATGATGTGTCCCCTTATGGGTAGGAAATGTTTCCCTTTATTTTACTCATTTTCTTCCTGCAAAGAGCATCTGGGACTCTCAACTAAATTATTTCCATGTTGTCAAGAAAGTATGTCCAACCTTCACATGATCCTTAATCAAACTTCGCGATTTTTATTTAGTACAACTTGGCACATATTTATCCAGCCACTGCGCTGTGCCAAGCACTACACTGGGAGCGACAGAATGAGAAGATGAGTGATGTGCTCCACAGAATTCAACAGTGAATTTAAAAAGCCCTCACCCTCAGGAAGTGTGTACTGGTGTGTAGCTGTTTCTGAGTTTGTAAATAGGCGAAGACTCATAGAAAAACATTCTCATCTAGAAGAGAAAGTTATGTTCCCACCACACACACACACACACACACACACACACACACACACACACTCTCTCTCTCACGCGCGCTCTCTCTCTCTCCCTCTCTCTCTCTCTCTTTAGATTTTGTAAATGTAACTAAACATTTGTTTCTTATCCCTTTGGGAACACTTACAACATCCAGACATGGAAATGAGAAGAAAGCCCCAAACATCTCCTCAGGATCTGCTAGGCACCCAGTGAGGCTCAGTGGCTCATACCTGTAGTCACAGCACCCTGGGAGGCTGAGGTGGGTGGATCACTTGATCTCAGGAGTTCAAGAGCATCTTCTGTGTACCAAGCTCTGTACAAGGTTCTTACCTATGATTCTTTTATTCAGTCCTCTCCACCACCCAACGAGGTAAGCAGGACTTTTACACATGAAAATACTCAGATTCACAGAAGCGACTGTGTCCAGCATAAGAAGGTAGTGTGTGGAGCCAGCACTGGTGGTGCAGGCCGTGCCCCTGTAATGCACACATATGCCGCGCACAACGCCCAGGCCAGTGTCCCCCGAATTGATCCGGTGAAGGGGCTGCCACCGATGAGGAATTTGGAATGTGAAGATGCTGAAATCTGGAGAGCCAGCACAGTAGACGGAGGATGCTGCCCGCCACAGGCCCCTGGACGGCACATACAGAGATGCTCAGAGCCACACAGCCTCACGAGCCCACTTCCCACCCGCCCACCACGGCCAGGCAGTCCTGCCATGTGCCCGGCGCTCTGCAGGAATAGGAGGTGCAAGTGGGAACGTGGTAGGGTCTCCACTCTGGAGCTGCAGCTGGCCTGGTGGGAGGGCGGATGCCTCACGGGCACATTAAGAGAAGACCAGAGTTATTTTAAAGGCGTGTAGAAAGTTTATGGAAACTTGTTTGGAGCAACTTTCAGGGAGATTAAAGAACAAATTACTCCAAGAGCAGAGATGAAGAGCAAATAAATTATTAAACGTTGAGCAGAAGCTCACAGGCTAGAGGACCGCTTCGTGGAGAGCGGGTACATTCTGAACCTTTGCCACGAGTAGTTCCAGTATCTACTCAGGACCCACAAATGTCCTGATGGGCCCTATTCTGGGTTTTGAAGCCCAGCATGGGAATCTCATAGCTGCAACAGTTACATAATCCGAAAGCATCAGCTGATGTCTGGCTTCTCCAGGATGCTCCAGAGGCCGTGGGCTTCAATGTCTGCTCTTTCCCTCAGGCTCAGTCATCCTCCTGGTAGAGAGCAGGAGACCCAGGGCACGCCTGCACCTCCAGGCAGCCTGAGCTCACTGCTGCCAGGTCCAGCTTCAGAACCAGTTTGGAACAGCAGAACAGCAGAGGTGAATCCCTGAAGCAGAGGAGGGCAGGAGGCATAAGCCCAGGAATGAATGGCCATGAGGGCCCCAGGCTCAAACACTGCGGTGTGGGGTGCACATGCCCCTCCCACAGGAACACGGGCTGCCCCTCCCATGGGAACACTGGTCCTGCCCCTCCCACGGGAACACTGGCTGCCTCCCCCTCCAGCTACCTGAGGTCAAGAGGAATTTAAAGCAGTGATTCCAGATCATCACATTTTTCCAGGAAAAAAACAAAAATCCAGATTTTGATATAAAGCTTGGAAATTTTCAGATGTTGGTACAATTTGTTCAGCACTGAGAACCCAATGGAACAGTTCCGTGGCTGGGCCGTGAGACTGTCCAGGTGCCTCCAGCCCCGAAATTCTGATTCTTTGAATTTTCTCCCAGAACTTGCTTGCAAGTTAAAGGAGTAGAGAAGTTTTCTAAACATTCAAGTTTAGAAAATCAGAGTTTAAAATGAAAATCAGGATTTACTTTCTTATTTTTATGCTCAGGGAGAAAACAGCCGCATCTCTTTTACCACCCACAACAAAAATAGTAGAATGCTTGAAGGGCACGTGAGGTGATGTTTCCTCTGGAGTCTGGAATGGGTGCCTTCCTTCCCAGCCATTCCTTCATGTGAAAGTAGATATCACGTGTGATTGGAAATGCAGTCCTTAAATCTGAAAGAGGCTTCAGCTCCTCAGATATCAGCTCTGAGCCTGAACAACAAAGCTTCACAAAGGCCCCATGTTGTATGTGGTCACCGCTGCCTGCACAGCAGGGAGAACCCCCTTGGCCTGAGATGAGGGCTCCAAAGTGAAGTGAGGCCTCTCTCTCCCTGGCCTCAGAAATTCTTCTCATGGGTGTTTTGGGGCTTCTCGCTGCTGTCACACATGACATAAATTAAGCAAGCCATTTTTCGTGGATATAGCACTGCTAGAACATCTATTTTCGAATAAAACCAAATGTAAATTGTTCTGTGAAAGCATCACCACTGCCTTGATTACCCTGCAAGCATCTTTGACGCCTTTGAGACTTGGTTCTGGTTTTGCGTAGTTTCAAATGTTCCATTAGGCTCCTGTCTCAGACGTGGATCTGAGGAAGCCATGCTTCTTAAGCCAGGGAATCCCAGGATTTTCCCAGAGCAAATTCCCTGTGGCTTTTTCTGAAGCTGTGAAAGGGCCCTCGCCGTGTTGAGGTTCCTGTTCTGACTTCTGACTTAATGAATGCCTGTGCAGCCTGACCAGCATTCCATGGACACGGCACCCCATCCCACATGTAGAAATGAAGCATAGGTATCTTCTGGCTGCATGTGCAGTGGATATTTCCTTGAAACTTTGTATCTTTGTTATGAGAATTTTTTAAAACCGTAATGAAATTATTGACATGGTAGCTGACCACGAGATGCATTAGTATATTGTAATTATTTTATTCACTCACTCATTTAACTGAAATTTACAGTTGCCTTCCATAGGCCAAGAACTTTTCCAGCACCGGGTCCACCAGCTTGAGAGGTGGGATCCTTTTGTATTTTGACAACCTGCTTTTCCTGTATTGTATCTTGACAACGTGCTTTGCCTATATTCTAAAGACCCGTGGCTGAGTGCACCTCGTGATGGCTATCCCCCTGCCTCTGATGGGTCCAGCTCCCAGCTCTGCACCCACACACACGGGTCTGTGGGGAGGGCTGGGGGCACCTCTGAGGCACAGTTTGGCATGGTGTCCTTAGTGCTATTGCTCTAGCTACTGCTACCCCAGGTGGCTGCACTTTCCCAAGCTGACCATGTCAAGATGATGGAGCTCCTTTCTGGGGTGCCTATCACAGGACGTCCTTATTGCAACCTGTCATCATTTTGATTGCTATTTTCTTAGGATTTGTAGCATGATTTTTAAAGTGTTTGTCTCAAACTAGGCATACAAGTCTACTCAGCATTCAAACCACACCATTTGGAAGGATTTATCTTTAGGGTTCATGATAATACATGTGCTGTGCTATCACTTTAGTTTTACAGTCTCAAGACATTAGAGAAAGCAAGTGTCCCACATTTCCCAAGACTGTGTTGATTTCAACTATTCTACGTATGCCAGGAAATTTCCCAGATGTGCTGGAAGCCCCAGTAATTTGGCCTTATAGCTGTATGTCACAGACATCTTCTTGCCCTAGGAAACAGCCTCAACATTATTTAGCAGGCTATGTATCTGTAACCATTCTTTTGAAAGCATGGCCACCAGGCTCAGGCACTCTGTCTGTGGGGAGGCATGCCCAGAGCCTCCCCACGGTGGGAAGGAGTCTTCCCGAGGTTCCTCCAGAGCAGAGCTACGGCGCAGCCACGCGTAGATACCTGACACTTGCTGGATGTTTTCCTCACTTGTAGCTGAATGTCAGTTCCAAACTGTGCCCTCCAGAGTGTCCACCCAAGAAGTGATTAGCAGAGGCCAATCACTAGGGGCTTGAATCAGGAGAAAGACTAAGACATGTTAGGTTCCAAACTTAGCTTGATTTTATACACATTTTTAAACCTCTTTAGTGCTTTACTATAAGAATTCATAACCGAAGAAGGGTGGAGGGACGCTTTCTGTTTCAGTGTAGGTCACGGTCATGCTTTATTACACCTTCCTGAGCGCTCCTGGATGCCACAGATCCGAAGCTTACTAAATACTGATTGACCAGTTCATAAAACAATTAACTTTCAAATCTCATTCCAACAAACTTCAAATATGCTATTTCCAAGACTGTCTTTCATTTTCTGAAACGTGCTACCTACAGAATCATCTTTCTACCTGAGTACAGATGGGTAGTTTACCTTGTTTCACCCTAGAAACTGTCGAGATCAGCATACAGAGTAGCGGAGAGCGTGTAGCCTTAGCTGTATCTTCACTGCTTTTGCCAAGATCATTTTTATTTTCTCATTTTAATTTCTCTTGACTTTGTTGGCACCAACCTTGCCCACCCACACAGGAACACCTGTACACAGTGACGGCGTGAAAGGGCCAGATCCGGGGTGGGGCGCTCTTTCCTCAAGAAGATGGCTTATTGCCATCCAAATTAATTAAAAAAAAATGGAAAGGAGGAAAAGGAAAAATTAGGAGCAGACAAACCAAGCCTCTTCCTGTTTATAATTTTAAAATTATAAACCTTGACGCAATGAACTATAAACCCACTTATATGTTCTAACTCTTTTGTGACCTGATAAAATGCTATCCTTTTAAAACATGAATATCAGATATAAATCCGAAATGTTCATATATTTACACTACATTCATTTCACTAAAAAGCGGAAAATATTATCGTATTTTAGAAAACAATTTTTAATTATTGTAGTTCTCCATTTAAACAGTTTCCAAGGATGACTAGAAAATGTAAGTTCTGATTCTTGCTAATCTTCACGGATGTATTTTTAGGAGCCCAAACTTGCTGGAGTTGGAATTGAGACGTGGAGAATGTTTTCTATGATGTAGGCTTGTAGGAGGCTGACCAGCTCCCGGCTACCTTGGAAGGAGTAATTCCTGGGAAGATGCTCTCTTGGGAAAACCCCTGAATTTGGTTAGACCTGCATACTTGCACTGCCTCTTGCCAGGACTTCCAGTTTCTCTTCATCATGCCTTCCCGAGCCTTCCTTACCCCTCACAGAGGCTGGGACTGACCTCTGGCTCCTGCCCTCCCGCCCATCTCCTCTTCTTGATGGCGCTGACAAGCAGAGAATTGACCAGGTGAATTGAGCAGCAGGAGCTGAAAGGCAGGGTCCAGCTGGTTGGCAAAGTGGGCATTGCTTCCTGGATGGTGGAGGAATGACTGTGGCCTGGAGCTCAGGTGCTGGGGTCGAAGTGGGAGCTGCCGGTAGCCCAGCCTGAATCCAAGCCCCCATGCCTGGTTCCTGCAAAAGGACTTTTAGGGGGAGGGGAGAGCAGGTCCCTGTGGCTAGAGACTCGGGTTAGGAGAGCCTTGCTGGTCTCTGGCAGGCCTGGGACCCAAAGTGAGCTCCTCCTGGGTTCATAGTTGTGGCCTAAGGTGGTACTTGATATCAGAAAGCAGCCTCTGGGGACTCAGAGGGATTTCACTTACTTTATGAAATTTTCATGCATTTACAATATTAGTTCTTGGCCAGATGCTGTGGCTCACACCAGGAATCCCAGAACTTTGGAAGGCCAAGGCAATAGGATCCCTTCAGTCCAGGAGTTCAAGACTAGCCTGGGAAACATAGCGAGACCCACCTCTACAAAAAATTAAAAAGATCAGCCATGGCCAGGCGCGGTGGCTCACACCTGTAATCCCAGCACTTTGGGAGGCCGAGGCGGGTGGATCACGAGGTCAAGAGATCGAGACCATCCTGGTCAACATGGTGAAACCCCGTCTCTACTAAAAATACAAAAAATTAGCTGGGCATAGTGGCAAGTGCCTGTAATCCCAGCTACTTAGGAGGCTGAGGCAGGAGAATTGCTTGAACCCAGGAGGTGGAGTTGCGGTGAGCCGAGGTCGTGCCATTGCACTCCAGCCTGGGTAACAAGAGTGAAACTCCATCTCAAAAAAAAAAAAAAAAGATCAGCCAGGTATGGTGGCACATGCCTGTAGTTCTAGTCATTCTGGAAGTGAAGTTCAAGGCTGCAGCGAGCTATGATTGTACCACTGTTCTCCAGCCTGGGTGACAGAGTGATACACTGTCCCTAAATATATGTATCAAATGTAGATACATTATAATCTCTTCACTGAGGCTCAACCTGAGGAAAGCATCCCTGTTATTGGAAGGAAAAGAGAAGGAAGATCATAGTAACAAAATAAATCCTGAGTCCAAATGTAAAGTTTTCATATTAGGAACTAATTCACCTGCTCGCTCTTCATAAGTCACTCCTGACAGCTTTATTGGCTCCAAATAGATTCCTTAAATTCAGACTTTACTTGTATAAAACAAATTTTAAATCTTCTTAGAAAACATCCTTATTTTAAAAATAAATATTGGACTTCCAAATAACAGAATCAATGTAAAAGTGGCGATTTAAGGGTGATTTTCTAAATGTAAATTACTAGAAAGTTCATCAGAAACCCAGCAACGATAACCGAGGTGAGCTTTCTCCAGTTCCGAGGAAGATCAAAAGTGATGTCTTAGAAAACATGGTTGAGCCCTTCACAGGTTCCCCAGGTGAAGTCTGCAGTCAGGCCCTGGGGCCACCAGAGGGACAAATCCAAACGGACCCTTTGCTGACGCTGCCAGTGACAGTCCCCTGTAGTGGGCAGGCTCTGGGTGGAAGCAAGCCCAGGCGTTCTTTCTGGGAGGGTAGGAGAGGTGGGAAGGGCAGGATGGAGGGGCTGGGGGTGCTGAGGAAACAGAGTGTGAGAGTGGCGGTGAGGGCAGAGGACCACACGTCGTCAGGGGCACACATTAGAAAATGATGTTTTCCTGGCATTTCAGACCGTAGGTTTCATGCTTTCTGCTTAATCTGAACCTCGCTGGCAGTTGGCACTTACTGAACAGCTATGTAAATGTAAACTTTAAAGCCGTTTTGAAACACTTCGGATTCGGGTTTCATTGGTTGAAAGGGAAAGAATGGGGAACCCCATCTGTTTAGTGCTGTGCTCGGCATCTTTTTTTTTCTTTTTTTTGAGACGGAGTTTCGCTCTTGTTACCCAGGCTGGAGTGCAATGGCACAATCTCAGCTCACCACAACCTCCGCCTCCTGGGTTCAGGCAATTCTCCTGCCTCAGCCTCCTGAGTAGTTGGGATTACAGGCACTTGCCACTATGCCCAGCTAATTTTTTGTATTTTTAGTAGAGACGGGGTTTCACCATGTTGACCAGGATGGTCTCGATCTCTTGACCTCGTGATCCACCTGCCTCCACCTCCCAAAGTGCTGGGCATCTTTTATAAAGTATCTCCAGTAATGCTCGTGGCGAGGGGGCCTTGTTCAGCAGAGGAAGTACATTGTAGAGCCACTGTCATCCAAACAGTACCATGCGGGAAGAAACCAACGGAGGAGGGAACAGGGAGTCCCCCCACAGACCGGACAGTGGCAGGAATCTCACGTTCAGCAAAAGGAGTGTTTTAGTGTAGGGGGGATTTCTTTATAACTGATTAATTATGATTAACTGATTAGTGTATGATTTCTTTGTAACTGATTAATGGAATAATTCACTGACTGGGAAAAAAAATACAGTTGCCCCTACATGCGTAAAAAATACTGAAAGGATGAAGAATTTAATTATAAGAATAAAACAATTCTTATCCTTATCAAACCATATGAGCAGTTAGCTAATGAGGCCAACATTTTCGATTTAATGGCCTCAAAGGAAAGCTAATTATACTGTACTTTTGGACACAGGTTCTCCCTAAACTGCAGTCAGGGGAATCATAAACCCTGGTTTATTCACGAGATGCTGGATCAGGGTAAGCAAGCTGGGTGCTGGCTGAGCGTGGCTGGCCCCTGTTCCACTAGGAACTTTGAGAAGCCTGTGCCCGGCTGAAGGGAGCCCACAGCCAAGCCTGGACTCTGGCGCTCCCACCCCAGCCCCAGCTTCGTCTCTCCTGGACACACCAGTCTCTCCAAGCCTTTGGGTTTTTGCACATCCTGTTCCCTCTGTGAGGAACACACTCACATCACAGTTTTTTTTTTAACCTGAAACATTCAATTAACGTTTAAAATTCAGCCCAAATTTCAGTTCCTCCAGGAGCCTTCTCTTTCTCCTTCCTTAGGATGGGTTAGATACACCACATCGGAGCCTCCATTACACCCCATGGCGAACATATCTCAACGTATGGGCCCTCATTTGAGCTGTTACTTCAATTTTGAATTCCTTAAAGAATACACTTTTACCCCAGTATCTCTGTATCCCCCATCCTGTGACAAAGGCAGGGGACCCCAGGAAACTGCTTCTCGCTCATGTCCTAGATCCCTTTGCTGGAATTTTGTGGTATTTTGAAATGTTTTCATGTTGAATGGCAATTTCAGAGCATCGACGAGTTACTCAGGGTGCTATTTGTTTAAATGTCACATCCACATGATGTGGCTGCAGTCAGAATTTCATATCCTAGGCATATCTTCAAACAACAGAAAACCCAAAAGCTGCCAGATACACCACTGTGCTGTGTGGGTTCTTCCATCAGAAAGTTTTTAAACCCTTTCCTTTCTTTCTTGGACAATTATATTCCCGAATTGGCCAACGATGGGACTAGCCACAGATGCGCTGAGGCCACTGCCCAAGCCCTTTCTTCTTAGGCCACTGCCAGCCTCCTCCCAGCTTGCTCCCTCCTCTGCCTGCCCCTCCATGCCCTCTCTCAAGCTGCCAATAACTTGTTTTTTTCTAAAACGTGTTTGTGACTGGTCCTCCCCACGCTCGAGAAAGGCCAGCAGCTGTCTATCCAGCTGAACCAGCAGGGCCTCCCAGGACAGCCCTTCCAGCTCTGCACGTGGCCCTGGCTCAGGCCCGCCACCTGCATGAGATCGGAAGTCGTCTTTCCAACATCCGCCTCAGCACCTCCTTGACCAGCAGCATTCCCAGCAGCTGCACTCATTCATTCATTCATTCATTCCCTCAGTCGCTCTGTATCAAGCCTCTAGATAAGATACAAGTCATAGGGACTGTCTCTTTTACTTCTTTTCACACCTAAACAAACAGTCCTCATGGATCACAACTTTCCCAGCATCCTTCCTTGGCATCCACTTCCCATTGGGTCTTGCTTTTCTGAAATTCTTGTTTTGATGTTAAATCTGGTACATCATTATGTCTGTACATAGAGATAGCCCATTAAGAGATTTTTTAGCTCCTTAAAGAGCTTATGTTTTTATTAAATGTATGTTTTTACCCCTGATATCATGATCGCCACAGTATTCATGAATAGCTGGTGGTTAGTGACGTCAACATTAAATCAGGCTCTGTCCGTGCGGATTTCTGTGCCTTTCATGCTGTAGTCATCTGTTCAGTTGCACCTCCCTGGTCCTGTGGTTTATTTCAGTGGCAGGTCCACCCTGCTCTTTTCTGGAGTCTGCATCAAATAGAGCCACCAGCATCTAACAAGTCTTCTTCACTCAATTCTGACGTTCCTCTCCTAAACTGTGGAGGAAGTGGCTTTGGTGTGTAGTGTCAGCCGGTGTGCAGGCCATCCAGCGGGGCTCTGGCTAGCCCCCCCTGCTCATCTCTTCTCAGTTCCTCTGTCTCCTGAGTAGAGCCCTCCTACTATGCAGCTCGCCATGTGCAAACTCTTCATACACTGTGGGAATACCTGGTGAACAAATGCACTCGTACACATCCTCCATGAAACATCACGCTCCTGAGGCTCGAAGAGAACATATACAGACACATGATTTTTGCTCCCGACTCCAAAACCACCTACTCAAAGCATCTTGGGTAACTCAGGTGGTTGAATCCTAGTTTTCTCATGCATAAAATAGATATAATAAATATACTTTCCTTACAAAATTGTTGTGTAGGTCCCACAAAGTTAATATATGAAAGCATTTGTAATGTCCCAAGGGTAAGATGTGTCTGTTCCTTTGAGAAGAGGGTCTAGACACCTCAAAGGAAACCTAGCAAGTTACATAAATGTGGAGAACAATTGTGTTCCATGAATTAAAGATCAAGAGTGAGCCCCAGAAGGTAACATCCTTCCACTATGCCTATGCCTCTTGTCTTAACTGCTTAATCAGATTAAACCTTTCAGTTGCAAGAAGAATCTAAATATTATATATTTATATGTATACAAATGTGTGTATGTATGTATTTATACTATATATTATGTAATATATATAATATTTAGATTCTTCTTGTAACTGAAAGGTTTATATGTATAAAATATATGTGGTTTATACATATACATAAAATATATAAATAAATAGACTTGTATATATCTTTACTTTCTTGGCTATCTGTTATATTCTTGGTACAAAGTACAACTCAGAAACACACAGAAGTTTCATCAAATCCTTGAAAAGACAGGAACTGGATAGTACTTCAAGATTCCTCAAAATCTGCCCCATGTAGAGGGCGAGGGCCTCCTGCTTAAGTGTTCCCTACAAGATGAAGGTCTGTTTATAATTGTTTGAACAATACATTTAGATTGCCTGACCCTCATCTTACCCACCCTCTGCCCTTGGAGAGGGCTTCCCTTCATTAAGTGAAACAGGATTAAAGCCCCATCAATAAAATGTCAGGGGGAACGAGCCGTCCCTGCGAGGCCGGCTGGTGCAGGCAGGATAAGAACATTGACGGCTGCTCATCTATCCCCAGATGGAGGTGGACACCGAGGAGAAGCGGCATCGCACCCGGTCCAAAGGGGTTCGAGGTACGTCTGTGCTTCTCTGCATCCTGAGGCCGGCTCAGGGTCACCTTCCTCCTGTGGAACTGTGGCTTGATTCACTTCACACCACCCTTTCGGTAATTTTCTGCAGAAGAGGGCCGCTTGTGATCGATGGTAAATGTTTATCTATTTCCATCTCTCTGCAGTTCCCGTGGAACCAGCCATACAAGAGCTGTTCAGGTTAGTGCCATGTGTGTAAAATGCCTCCCCATTAGCAGTGTGGAAAATTCACGCCTTCTAGTGGGCACGCTGCACTTTTGAGCTCCTCCGTAGCTTGCTCACGCCCTGCTGCACTGATGAAATTAATTCCCCTGAGACTTGCTCGTAAAAAGCCTCCCGAATTCCCCCTCCTTTGGATTGTGTGATTTCTCTTCTGTGTCTGGGCTGCCCTCCTCTTTGCTGCCACGGACGCGCTCAATCTCACCTGCCTGCCCGCGGCACTGTGTAATCAATTCTTTCCTGTTGCAGCTGTCCCACCCCTGGCTGTGATGGCAGTGGTCATGTCAGTGGCAAATATGCAAGACACAGAAGGTAATGCCTGCATCTTTTTTCCACAATGTGCTGTCTAAAGTGGCTTATTAGGGACCCGGTCTCAATGATGAAATGTGTGGGCGGCTGTTTTTGGAAAGCCGTGCCTCTTGTCCTTTCTTTTCCTGCTCTCACTGGAAGTTGGTCTTTGTCTCTTGACAAGGTTCTCAAAACATAAACTGTTCTATCTCGAGGGCGGAATAGGTGACACTCCTAAGGGTGACGTGCATTCAGACCAGCCTTAACCTAATTTTCCCACCTGCATGCATTGTGCTCAGCGCACAGCCACCTACCAGCTCCCCACTCCTTACCGAGGAGCCCCAGTTCTTCCGCACTTCCTCATTCTGGAAGCGGCAGATGGTACACAATGAATGGTCAATTAAAATGTGACCTGCTGACCTGTCTGTAGACTCCACCATTTAACAAGGTTCATCCTGGGAAACTAAGCCCATTCTTACAGCTGGGTAGCTACATCTAGAGGTGAAGGTCAGGGCAGATCCAGCTGGTAAGACTGGCACTTCAGTGATCACATTAATCTTGTAAATACTGGCATATCAGGTCTGTGACCGGAATAGGTGTGGAAGACCTTTAGAAACTAAGGGGGTAGCTGATGATTGTTCAAAACGTTTCATGGCAGAATTATATCTTAAAAGCCTATGGCTGACTGTCAGTTACACATCAGTCCTTTAGATGTTTTTCTGGTAAGCATTTTTTCCCTATGCTACTCATGAAGATGTGCTTTCAATAGAAAGGTTTCAATTATGATGAGGTAAAAGAGTTTAAGGCTAGGATATGCTTTTAGCTTTACTTTTACAAATTAGGTTGCAAAGGCCAAGGTGACTCCAGTCTAGCAAGCCCTCAGTGAGCAGACCCTGCTCCAACACTGATTCTAAAGCAGGTGCCTCTGCCACACGTCCGGGTGGCCTCGCCTCGTGGCCTTGCATTTCATTTCCTTTTCAGTGAAACATTAACTTATGGGTGAAATCAAGCAATTATTTTCATTGTTCTTTAGTAAAATCAAAGGAAAAATTCCAAACTACTCTCAAATCCCCATGCTAGCATTTGCGGCCACAGGGAATGTTTAATGGATGTCCCTCATGAAACGATTGTCTGATTTCCTCTATTACAGACCAAAGGATTGCGGGACACTTTTTAGATAATTTTGCAATTTCAATTATTACATTTTGTCAATTGTATTATGATTGTTATTGTATAAAATAGTAAATTATTGAATTATGTAATTGAAATAAGTAGTTTACTTAAAGTATTATTTTATGAAGAAATGTGTATGTCAGCACTTAATCTAAAAGTCTAAAACACTTCATGGTTTATGTTTTCAAAAGAAGTTAGTCACCCGTGAGAAAAACTCATTTTCCCCTAATTAATCATCTCTTCATTAGTCAGATTTTATCACACTGTTATATAAAATTAAATTTGGCTAAAAGTTTCTATTTTATAATTTCATGTATACATAGTAGGTGTATATACTTATGGGGTACATAAGATATTTTGATACAGGTATGCAATGTGAAATAATCACATCATGAAAGACAGGGTCTTCATCCCCTCAACCATTTATCCTGCTTGTTACAAGCAATCCAAATATACCCTTTTACTTATTTTTAAATGTACAATTAAAAATGTTTTAATTAGGTGTGAGCTAGATATAATATTATAGCCATAGTTTTATAGGGAAAACCATGATGTTTCCAAATAATTTCAAACATTCATATGTTTACCAAGGTGCATTCTACTAATTCTGGTAGGATTGTTGCATTAGGTACATACACACCAATGTGGTTTGCTGTTTCCATCCCCCGGTCACCTATATCTGGCATTTCTCCCCTTGTTATCCCTCTCCAACCTACCTACTACCCACTGGCCCTCCCATAGTCCCCTGCAACAGACCCCAGTGTGTGATGCTCCCTCCCCATATCCATGTGTTCTCATTGTTCAACACCCGCCTATGAGTGAGAACATGCAGTGTTTGATTTTCTGTTCTTGTGTCAGTTTGCTGAGAATGATGTTCTCCAGGTTCATCCATGTCCATACAAAGGACACGAACTCATCGTTTTTTATGGCTGCATAGTGTTCCATGGTGTATATGTGCCACATTTTCCTTGTCCAATCTATCATCCATGGGCATTTAGGTTGGTTCCACATCTTTGCTATTGTAAACAGTGCTGCAATGAACATACGTGTGCATGTGTCCTTATCATAGAATGATTTATAATCCTTTGGATATGTACCAAGTAATGGTATATATTACTTGGGTCAAATGGAATCTCTATTTCTAGGTCCTTGAGGAATCGCCACACTGTCTTCCACAATGGTTGAACTAATTTACACTCCCACCAGCAGTGTAAAAGTGTTCCTATTTCTCCACATCCTCTCCAGCATCTGTTGTCTCCAGATTTTTTCATGATTGCCATTCTAACTGGTGTGAGATGGTATCTCAATGTGGTTTTGATTTACATTTCTCTAATGACCAGCGATGATGAGCATTTTTTCATGTTTGTTGGCCACATAAATGTCTTCTTTTGAAAAGTGTCTGTTCATATCCTTCACCCACTTTTGAATGGGCTTGTTTTTTTCTTGTAAATCTGTTTTAGTTCTTTCTAGATTCTGAATATTAGCCCTTTGTCAGATGGGTAGATTGCAAAAAATTTTTTTCATTCTGTTGGTTGCCAGTTCATTCTAATGATTGTTTCTTTTGCTGTACAGAAGCTCTAGAGTTTAATTAGATCCCATTTGTCTATTTTGGCTTTTTTTGCCATTGCTTTTGTTGTTTTAGTCATGATGTCCTTGCCCATGCCTATGTCCTGAATGGTTTTGCCTAGGTTTTCTTCTGGGTTTTTATGGTGTTAGGTCTTCTGTTTAAGTCTTTAATCCATCTGGAGTTAATTTTGGTCTTAGGTGTCAGGAAGGGGTCCAGTTTCTGCTTTCCGCACATGGCTAGCCAGTTTTCCCAACACCATTTATTAGACAGGGAATCCTTTCCCCATTGCTTGTTTTTGTTCTGTTTGTCAAAGATTAGATGGTTGTACATGTGTGGCATTGCCTCCAAGGCCTCTATTCTGATCTGTTTTGGTACCAGTACCATGCTGTTTTGATTACTGTAACCTCGTAGTATAGTTTGAAGTCAGATAGCATGATGCCTCCAGCTTTGTTCTTTTTGCTTAGAATTGACTTGGCTATGTGGGCTTTCTTTTGGTTCCCTATGAAGTTTAAGGTGTTTTTTTCCAGTTCTGTGAGGAAGGTCATTGGTAGCTTGATGGGGATACTGTTGAATCTATAAATTACTTTGGGAAGAATGACCATTTTCACGATATTGATTCTTCCTAACCATAAGCATAGAATGTTTTTCCATCTGTTTGTGTCCTCTAGTCTCTACTTGAGCAGTGGTTTGTAGTTCTCCTTGAAGAGGTCCTTAACATCCTTTGTTAGTTGTATTCTTAGATATTTTATTCTCTTTATAGCAATTGTGAATGGCAGTTCATTCTTGATTTGGCTCTCTTTAAGTCTGTTATTGGTGTATAGAAATGCTTGTGATTTCTACACATTTATTTTGTATCCTGAGACTTTGCTGAAGTTGCTTATCAATTTAAGAAGATTTGGAGCTGAGATGATGGGGTCTTCTAGATATACAATCATGACATCTGCAAATAGAGACAAGACTTCCTCCTTTCCTAATTGAATACCCTTTCTTTCTTTTTCTTGCCTGATTGCTCTGGCTAGAACTTCCAGTACTATATTGAATAGGAGTGGTGAGAGAGGGCATCCTTGTCTAGTGCCAGATTTCAAGAGGAATGCTTCCAGTTTTTGCCCATTCAGTATGATATTGGCTGTGAGTTTGTCACAAATAGCTTTTATTATTTTGAGACACGTTCCATTGATACCTAGTTTATTGAGAGTTTTTAGAATATAGGGCTGTTGAATTTTGTCAAAGGTCTTCTCTGCATGTATTGAGATAATTGTGATTTTTATCTTTGGTTCTTTATTTGGTGGATTATGTGTATAGATCTGTGTATACTGAACCATCCCCAGGATGAAGCCTACTTGATTATGATGGATAAGTTTTTGGATGTGCTGTTGCAGTCAGTTTGCCAGTATTTTATTGAAGATTTTTGCATCTGTGTTCATCATGGAGATGGGCTTGAAGTCATCGTTTTGACCATGGCTCATGTTGCATGTAATTATTAGAATGCCAAATATTTTAATACATATAGTTATCTAGAAGAGCTAATGTGGAACAGTTGAAAAAGAACTATTTCCCAGTTACCTGACCCAGATGCTGGCTTGCACTGCACCACTAATGGACCAGGAGCTCTGGATCGTTTCCTTACAGTCTACGACCTTTGGTTTCTTCTGTTCTGAAATAAGAGAGTTGCAGGCCTTATTAGGTAAAACCCGCTCACTGTGTGAGATTCTCTTGAGAGGAATCTTACTGAGGTTTTTCTAAGCTTTATTGTTTGATATCTATGTATTATCAGTCATTTTTCACTAGAAGATAAAATTTTAATTTCTTAAAATGTGTTCCTTGATGTATTAGGTAAGACTCATGGATATATTAACATCTACGACTATTTGTATTTTAAATTTGGAAGTTTCTGGTTATAGTTGACTTTTTATTTTTTAATTATTTATTTATTTATTTATTTATTTATTTTGAGACGGAGTTTCGCTCTTGTTACCCAGGCTGGAGTGCAATGGCACGATCTCGGCTCACCGCAACCTCCGCCTCCTGGGTTCAGGCAATTCTCCTGCCTCAGCCTCCTGAGTAGCTGGGATTACAGGCACGCACCACCATGCCCAGCTAATTTTTTGTATCTTTAGTAGAGACGGGGTTTCACCATGTTGACCAG